>ML782112.1:1640866-1656181 GCA_009831015.1 Picea engelmannii | reverse complement strand
AAAATCTTCATAATGCAAAGATACAATGAAAATACAACATAGCGTCCCCTCAAAAGGTGGCACGTGTGGTGTAGAAGCCTCCAAAGGATATGACGTCATCCTCCAAAAGGTGAAAAGGTGCCTCCAAAGGCCACATCTCTCCATGAAAGGTGCAAGCAACATCAAAGGTCATGTCTCTCACCCAAGGGTCATGTCTCATCACCATCAAGTGCCAAGTCAACGTCAAGAAGCATCCCTCCATGCTAGGGTGGCTCAAACCTCATCCAAAACATGATGTCATCTCCATGTGTGGAACGTCCAAGGGCTAGTGGATGATGCCATAGGTGAAGAAGGCTCCATGACCTCTCCCAAGAGGTGTGTCATCATCGCTAAGTGCAACATCATCAAATTGCACCCTAATGTGCTCTAGGGGTGTCCTACCCAAGGTGAGGGGCTTCCTACCCTCTAAGTGACCATCAACCTATATCTGGAATATCCAAGCTGATCTGCTCAACATCCAAGGCCGAAGAAGTGTGAAAAGGTGCCTCAAGTCATGTCAAGCCATCAAAGGACCCAACACTCTATCTCAAGTGTGCAAAGTCCTTTGAAAGGTACATAACGTCTTGGGCACAAGCATGAAATCGTCGTCCAAAAGACCATGTCAAAGTGCATCAAGGTTAACCAAGTCAGTGAAAACCATAGAATCAAGTAAGACCAACAATCACAAGGTGCAATAGTCCTTAGAATCATACAAAGTAAGCCATCACTTAATACACAAGTCACATGAACAATTCACATTAGATATCACCTTCAAACTTCACATTAGCTCAAGAATTTATGCAAATTGGCAAGTTTAGGGTATGGGAGGACCATCAAAAGACCCTATTAGGTGTGTCAGTACCCAAGTAGAGGGATATTTCCCAAGAAACCCATCTAAGTGTAAGTGTGGTGATGAAAATGTGTTGGGCTTACTACATGGCAATGGAATCATTAGCATTTAGGATACCGTATTTGGTTCATTTCCATGAGTGTCTTTGTAGAGGGAGCGTTTGCTGCCTGAGATACCCTTTCCTTGGTAGTGTGTGTATTCCAAACCCCTTTCTTGCCTGTTGATATTCATTTTTGCATTACAAGTCCCATTTTCAGGTTTCAAGCACTTTATTCTTTCTTTTCTTACTAGGATTAAGTCCTTTTAATTAATATGCATTTAGTGCATTAGGACTAGGGGCAATTGCCTCATAGTGAGGATGTGGAGCTCAAGCTGGCTTCTAGCTTTTAAAGTTGGTCATTCTTCATCCTATATTTCTTTCTTTCTTTTATAGCATTTTTTCTTTCATTTTTTATAGCAGTTGCATCAACCTCGACATTTTATCCCTTCTTCTCATAGGAGAATGAACCACGATCCTTTTGGAATACATGTAAAACCATTAACAAAGTTTAGTACACTACGGAAGGCCCTAGGATGGAAAGTGTTAAGTATGGGGGGAATGGTACGCTACCCTTATCAAAGCCTCCTAGTAGTACCCATGTTCCCCAAGTGTGATGACACTGGACTAGGATAGCTAATGATGGCCACCAAGGTGAAACAAGGAAAAAAGCATAACTTTTGAGCTTATGATCCATTATCCAACTTCAACCCATGATCCTTATCGAATGCCCAATGTATTAAATATGACACTTTATATAAAACAAGGACTAATGTACCTCATAATGCGTTGAACTACCATCTTCCAATGAACCATGTTGATTGGGTGTGATGAGTTGTGTTGACGAAGAGGGAGGCATCTGAGGGGGGTTGTTGGGTTGTTGCCTATGAAAAAGATGACCACCATCATCACCGAGATCATTGTCTTCATTGCAGGCCATGAGACATGATCTCCTCTAGTTACCCCTAGGTGAGAGGGGGTAACACAATGCACACTTAATTGATGCTTGTAGACACCAATATTTGACATGAGGACATAGCCTCAAGCAAGAGTAAGTGTGACTCCATAACACGTGGAGGAAGGCATTGGTCTTACCTCTTTTCCCAACCATTTAAAATTTAAAATCGTTCTTTCTAAGTTTTGTTTTATGCAAACTAAGATTTAATTAGCATTCATATCTTGATTTAGATTGCATTTCAAGTTTAAGATCTTAATTTTCATATCTAGCTAGGTAAACTTCAATAGTTTTGCAAATCGTCTTCCTTTCTATTGCTAGATCTAAATTGATTTGCACAATTTCTTTTGGATATGCTACTATAAGATCTCTAGAAGAGAAATAACTTGGATCTAGCACATTAATTTCATTATTTTGAGTTGATCTAAGTTTTAAACACCATAAAAGATTAAATCGATGCACTAAATAGCCCAAAGATTTGTGGATTTAGGCCTTTCTTTAAACTTCTTTGTTGGCTGGAATATATTTCTGCATTACAGCAGATCTAACACACTTAACTTTCAAATCTGAAATGGATCTAGTGTTTAAGTAAAATAAAGAGCTAAATCGATGCATGAATAGGCCTAACGTCTTGAAGATTTATACTGTTTCTCTAAAATTTCTTGCTGGCTAGTATAACTTCTACAATATGAGGGTTTAATCACAGATTTGGAAATCACATTTAACTGCTGTAATAAATCAGATCTGGTGTGTTTAAGTGCAGGTCGTGGCTTTAATTCTGCATTCTTAACTTGCTCTTATCATAACATCTTAGTTTGCTTGCTGAGTTTTGATGCTATGATGGTTAAATTCTGTTCATGATGCAGCATGGTATCTGATACACAAGTAATTCATCTCTTTAAGGCAAATTAACACTCCAAGTACTTGATCACACATATGGTTATGTTAATGTTTTGATAATAATTCATGATTGGTGATGGTTTGGAGCAATTTCATTTGAGCAATATTAATCCTAAAGAACACAACCCTCTTGTTGAATTTTCTACTAAACCCAGAAACGATTTCCACTTCCTATAAATTTACTTCACAGAGATTATTTGCACGGAAAATAAAAAGTTCCAAATCTGAAAACTTACGAACCGAAATACACTGGATTTACTCAACGAAAATGCACAGTGGAATCATAAACAGCACACACATTTGAACATGGATATTTCTGGGCAATGCCCCTGGAAAAACTCCGAAGGGAAAACCAGTCATGAAAGAGATTTCTTGATTAATGTGCCCACAAAGCAAGCTGGAAATTACAACCATAAATGACCTGCACGACCCTCAATTTCCGTGCCAAGCTTGCAGCCAACTCCCTCAGCCACCATACAATCTGTACGGCTACCATACACTGTTGTACGGCCTTGAAATTCGTGCCAAATCCTGCTGCAACAATCCGTGACCTGTACAACCGCTGTACGATCTCTATACGACCTGTACGACCTACTAAATGTAGCAATCTTCCTCCTCGAATTGCATGCCCAGCAGTACAGCCCTCCTATGCTGATTTACGTCCTTCCTCAAGCTGCCTCGATCCTCGTGTTGCCCCTTAGAAGGAAATCACCCTTCCTCTCTTGATACAAACTCTTCCTCTCCTTGCTCTTCAGCTCTCCAAGAAACTCACTCTTTCCAATGTGTGACCCTCACTCTCCTTAGATATACTTTTATAATCTCTTAATGACCAAATCCCTAACCCTAAGATCTCAATGGTCAAGATTAGATCTTGCATTCCCAAGATCGACGGCTGTGACTTAGTCTCTCATTGAGATGACTTAAATCACTTAAGTCACTCAACTTTATAAAAAAGTCACTTTAGTCATTAAATAAAAATCTCTTTAACTTTATAAATGCAATTATAAAGTTAAGGATCTAGAGAGCATCGTTCATACACCTCCTAGGAACTGCCAATGCAGAAGTACATGTTCAAGCTACCCCAAAAACTAACACTCCCTCTTAGAGAGGAAGGTACTTTTGGAACCTCCACCTGGATCTATCTCCAATCCAATCACTCCATCTGTTGTTGTAGTTTCTCCCTCTGAACCAGAAAGCTTCCCTGCCACTTGCACTGGATCCTGTGCTGAAGACATGTTCCTCCTCACCATGCCCTTAGGAGTCTCCTCACACTCCTGAGCATCCAACTATGTCATCTCATTATTCATACCAACTAAGACTCCTGACAGTACTAGAAGTAGCATCACAACCACCTGTCACTGACATTGATCCTAAATCCAAGATCCCCTTGGATTCACACACAGGTTGTCCCAGCAACCTGTATAACCTCCCCTGTCTAGCACCAAGCACTATTGTTGCGCCCAGGGTAGCTCCCACTGGATATATGAGCACATGTCCACGTTGGAACACAACTTCATATCCTTCATCCTCCAAAGTTGATACTAAGAGTAAGATGACCTTCAGCTTCAGAACAAACAACACCTCTGTCACCTCCAGAGATCCTCCTAACTCTAGTTGGAATCTCACACATCTAACCCCTTTCACTGCATGCATGGTACTAGTCCCACAATCCACATGATAGTCTGATTCTGTCTCTAAAACACTAAGGAACATCGACCTCATTCCCGTCATATGACGAGATGAGCCACTATCCACAATCCATGCTCCAATGCCCCCAAACTATACATTACCACTACCTGAAAGACAAGAGACAAGAGAAAATTCCTTCTCGAGCATCTCAACTAAATCATCGATCTCAGTTGATGTTGATGTTTCTACATGTGTTTCCTTCATTCCCTTCTTCTTGTTTGGACACTAGCTTGCATAGTCGCCAGTCTTATGACATGAAAAGCATTTCACTTTGCTCATGTCCTTCTTTCCATCTCCCCTACCCTTCTTCGCATGAAGAGCAACATTTTCCTCGTCTTCATCACCCTTAGCCTGACTGCCTTGAAGAGCCTCCTCCCGAGTCTCCTCCTGAGAGAAGTCATCCCACAACCTCTGTCAGTTAGGGAGATGTTCTCATGCTGCAAATCCCTTCACGAATGCAGCCCACTTCTCTGATAACCCATTCAGAGCTATCCTCACAAGTTCATCATCTTTGACTTCCTGTCCAACAGTGATTCACTCATCACGAACGTGTGATATCCCGATGAGATACTATGCCACTGTGTCAGTCTTAGACATCTTGGTGCTCTTGAATTTCTCCCTCAGCACCATCTTCTTGTTTTGGTTTCCACTCTGATAAAGCTTTGTCAGAGCCTCCCACATCTCATAGGCATTTTTCATTTCGGACACATGAGGTATGATATGGTCCTTCACGGCATCCAAGAGCATCCTTTTGGCTTTCATATTTTTCTTATTGTAGGTCACCAAAAGCGTTGTATCTATGGGAACAACCTGAGTTTTCTCCACAATGTCCCAAATTTCATTTCTTTCCAATAGCAACACAATCCGTGCTTTTTCAATGGGCTAAAATTCGTAGCCCTGTCTAGCCTGTCCTCAAACCTCAATCCAGTAGCCATCCTTGTCCAACTGACCAACAGTACTTTTGCCTTCCTTTTTTTGAGCAAAACCCCTGCAATCCTTGCAAATCCTTGTGTCAAAGTCTTCAGCGCCACTCTTAAAAGTCCCAGCTCTAATACCATGTTGAATTTTCTACTAAACCCAGAAACGATTTCCACTTCCTATCAATTAACTCCACATAGAGTATTTGCACGGAAAATAAAATGTTCCAAATCTGAAAACTTATGAATGGAAATACACTGGATTTACTCAATGAAAATGCACAGTGAAATCATAAACAGCACACACACTTGAACACAGATAATTCTGGGCAATGCCCCTGGAAAAACCCCGAAAGGAAAATCAGTCATGAAAGAGATTTCTCGATTAATGTGCCCACAAAGCAAGCTTGAAATTATAACAATAAATGACCTGTACGGCCCTCGATTTTCGTGCCAAGATTGCAGCCAACTCCCTCAACCACCATACGACCTATACTGCTACCCTACATCGTTGTATGGACTTGAAATTCGTGCCAAATCCTGATGCAACAGTCTATGACCTATACGACTGTCGTACGATCTCTGTACGACCCACTACATGCAGCGATCTGCCTCCTCGAATTGTGTGCCTAGCAGTACAACCCTCCTACGTGATGTACGACCTTCCTCAAGCTACCTCAATCCTCGTGCTACCCCTTACAAGGAATTCTCCCTTCCTCTCTTGCTGCAAACTCTTCTTCTCCTTACTCTTCGACTCTCCAAGAAACTCGCTCTTTCCAATGTGTGCCTCTCACTCTCCTTAGATCTGCTTTTATAATCTCTTAATGACCAAATCCCTAACCCTAAGATCTCAATGGTCAAGATTAGATCTTGCCTTCCCAAGATCGACAGTTCTGACCTAATCTCTCGTTGAGATGACTTAAATCACTTAAGTCACTCAACTTTATAAAAAAGACACTTTAGTCATTAAATAAAAGCCTTTTTAACTTTATAAATGCAATTATAAAGTTAAGCATCTAGCGAGCGTCGCTCAGACACCTCCGAATGCTAGGCACTGCCAATGCAGAAATACTATCCGAGCTACCCCAAAAACTAACACCTCTTGCAACATAATCTAAGTTTTAAGGATTAAATCTTGCACTACTTGGTGGACACACTTCCATTTCTTGTGCAATTATCTTGCAACTTTCATTTCAGCACTTTGAGAAAAGAATTAACCCAGTGATTAACCACACTTGAACATTGTCAATGTTGTTATCTCTTTACGAGGTTGATCAGTGGAATGTGTTAAATCATGACTCTCATACTTGCTATCTTATAGCACTTGTCCAATATCTCTAAAGTTCACACTTCTTGTTTTATGTTGGAGCAATATTGTGGCATTACTTAACATTCATTTGGCAAGTATATTTCATGGTTCAACTCATATGCAACACTTCAACACATTAAGGATCTTGTCAGCTTTCATGCTCATGGTATGTCTTTGATGAGCTAAATGTTTTAATTGCTACATTGGCATAATGCATTCCTTGATGTCATTTAATTTCATGGTGTAATGTGTAGTTGAAATCTCATTCTAAGCAAATCACTCATTAAGCTTCACAATAATCTTAAGAGAAATTTGTATGCTTCGTAACATTGGATCACATAATTTAAGCTAATTTTACTCCCTCAAGCTACAATGCTTTGGCTAGGTTGACCTTTAGGGACACCCCCCTACGCTAGGACCCCATTTCTTTACTCTAAAGTGAGGGGCAAAGCCATCGAGGTGACAGTGGGCAGCTTGCCTAGTAGTTTCCTCTGGGCTCTTACGTTTATGGTTTAGACTTTTCCACGTAATGAAAGTTTGAGCAGTAATACTCAGCATTGACATTTTTATGTTTACAAACATTTTAGCTTTTCATAGATAACTCCTCGATTAAGATTTGGCCAAACTCTTTAAAATATAATTTGATATTTATCATAAAGATAATTTATAACTAACCATGTTCTTCACAATGACATGTGGACACCAGTGACGGTATTCAAAACAGAGTTTTTAGTTTATAATAACCTTAAATCTTGTAAGCTATGTTCTCACCGAGTTTTGGGGATGGGGGGACAAGCTTTAGCGATGGGGAAAGAGCTTCGGTGATCACTAGAGAGACCACCCAAAACTTCTAGGAACAACACCCCAAAATTATTAAAAAACTCTAAATATATATATATATATATATATATATTAAGATAGTATAATATTATATATAATATAATCTATAGATAGTATAATACTATATGAATTGGGGCATACATGAAGTGGAAAAAGCAGGCTTTAGATGGAGCAACTTCGATGATTGGCCAATGAAAAAGAAACCCTTTAAGAAGAGCTAGAGAAAAGGAATATCTCGTACAATGTAGTGAACCAATCCACTTCAGACTACATACATACAAAATATTTGGAACATTATAAAGAAATCCATTTGGATAACATAATAATTGAATAAGACTATATGAATATAAAATATGAGATGATTACAATGAGAATGAAGGTCGTATATATACACACGCAGGGGTGCCCTTTCGTAAAGAGACGTGACCTTTCATCAGGAAGGTGTCTCTTCATTACATATTGCTTATTGAATTGATTTATTGGTAATATTTATTTATATGTATATATTATATATATTTGTTTATTACAATGCCTCCCCCTTAGAATTGTTTTGTCCTCAATGCATATTTATGGCAAGGCCTCACGTCTTTTCTCTAGCTTGTAATGTCTTTGCTCTATTCTTGGTTTATGAGACTGTTATGGTTGATGATAGAAGACGATATCTACTTCTAAGTGCTGAGCATAATTGTTGAATCGTAAAAGAATCTAACCATCCTAAATTGATCCTTTGTGGAATGTTGTGCTTATATGATTTCCAGAATAATTTGTTCTCTATTGTATTGGTATCAATATTCTTCGAAAGACAAGTCAATTGTTTTCCTTAGAGAGACTTTGACTGGTTATAGTTTTCGCTCTTGTGATTGGGATGTCGATAAGGTGTCTCGCTAGCATGACTTCCCTTTATTGTACCTGTAGTGTGCTCGGGATTTACTTTTGATGTTTCATCGTCTTCCTGCACTGGCTTGTTGATTGTTGCATTTCTATTAGTAAGTACACATGTAACTTCCATCGTTTGTACCATTGCTACCAACATCGCGATGTTATCGCCGACATCGTGATATTATCGGCAACTTTAGGGTCGGTGATGTTATCACAGGGAAAAATCGCGACATTTTCAAAAATGTCGCCATATTATCACGAGTCGATGGTAAATGTCGCAAAACCTGCGGAAAGTGGCATTTTAAAAGCGATTATTGGATTTTTTAGTCTCATTTTGCAAACAGATTTTGGGGTTTGGAGAGCAGCAAAGGAGCAAGAGCCGAAAATTTAGTTTGTTTTCTCATTTTGCAAACAGAAAGAGGCTAGTAATCTACTAAATAATGGTAATATTAAATTCTTCAAGTAAAAGGATGAAAATGAAAGATAAAGGAGAATGTCAATGAAAGATAAAGGAGAATGTCACTTTTACTTAAATTTTTAACATTACCATTAATTGTTTTAGGATGTTAGAGAGTGGTTCCAACCTCATTGGACTTCATATGGAGAAAGTAAAATTTTAGGTCCTAATCAAAATTCAGTAGACTTAATGGTTTTCAGGATTTCAAGATTGGCAGTATTGCAACATTTCCACTAGATTTTGTCATGTATGAGGGTATGGAACTGGCATTTAGTCAAGAGCACCAAGCCCTCTATGTACCTCGATGTTGGTGGCATTGATTGTTGAACTCTTCTATCATGACCCTTGTACAAATGTACCCTTCACTCAAGTAAAATCACTTATTAGGCATGTTAAGCCTTTTCTATCTTATTTTAATGCTTAGAGGGTGACACTAATGATGAGGATACTAATATAGGCAATGATTTTGATGATATGTAGTTATTTGTTGTAGCATGATTTTTTTTGGACTCTAGAGACCATTTACATCCTCTTTGTTGATTTTTTTGGTTCAGAGATGGATTGCACTCGATGCTATTTTGGTTATATGCACACTTGCTATTTACATGAGAAACTTTGCACATTTGTGTATAATGGTTTGGATTCATATGGATGCACAAGAATATATCTTTATGGATTCCGACAGAGCGAGTTGTACTTGGCAATAACACCAATATAGGACACCAGAGTCTAGCTCATGTTTCTTCTACAGAACATCAGAGTCCAATGCCAGCCCCAGGAGCTTATGCCTCTAAAGGAAAATCCATTTCTAGAGCCATCACCTTTGCTCATAAATGGGGAAGAGGGAATCGTTAGTTTATTTATTTGATTTCATTGTAGATGACTCATGATGATGAGGTACATTTATTATATTTTTTGATGATATTTTGAGGCTTTAGAGTTAGGACATGATTCAGTGTTGATCTATGATGTATTCGAGTTTACTTGACATCTTATACATCTTATATATCAGTTCTATTTTCATATTTATGTGAAAATGCATTTATTTGATGTTGTTTGTAATGTTCTCAAGTGGTTTTGCTTGGAACATTTAACGTTTTTATATTTTCTGGTTGTGGTATTTTGTCAAACAGTTTGCTGATTTGTTTTCTTGAGTTGTGTTGGGGTTTATGATGATGATTTTTTGTAGAGTTTGCGGAAAATAAATGATAGAGATATAGCAATGACATATACACAACAAGATGCAAGAGAAGTAACACAAGAAATAGCCACAAATACCACAGATCTGAGTTTTATTTAAGTATATAGCTTACCTCATACAATAGTGGAGCAGATCTAGAATACATATAGCAGAATAATGTATGTGGCTGATAATGCCTCCAAAATACAATAGAAAGATGAAGATGTGATCTACTAAGAGCCTCCCCAAGCTAAATACCAAAGATCTCCAAGACCCAACTCTTTCCCTTGTTGTAAGTGTTGTCTCCTCTAGTAGAAATGTGCCCTCTCTTGTTGTAGCAAGCTAAGAATTCGACCTCCTCTTTTTTAGCCTCCAAATCATTGAAAGCAACTGCCAATCTATAGATCGGGTGATTGGAAACTCCTGTGATGAATCTCCTAGCTGTTGGGAGTGATCTCACACTCCAAATCAATAGATCGACTATGAACAGTGCGCCCTCCTGAAGAGAAATACGCCCCTACTGGATAATAGAAGGGACATGCAGTAGAATACCCTCATACACTGATGCAAAAAGGCGCTAGGGTGGTAGCAGCCACTCCTAGAATAAGATCTAGCCTCCCTAAGGAAAATCATGTTGATGATTGCAACTTCATGAGACATTTTGTAGATCGTACTCCTCTGGACTGAGTTGAGATGATTTGTGAGAACGCCCATGTGATGGGTGAGTCATACTCCTATGGACTGAGTTGAGATGACGTGTGTGGTCTCTTGTCGTGCTCCTCTGGACTGAGTTGAGATGACTTGAGATGGTCTCATGTTGGACTCCTACAGACTTAGTTGAGTCGACTTGAGATGGCTCTCCAGATCGTACTCCTATGGATTTAGTTGAGTTAATCTATTGAAAGTGATGTCCCTGTGGTTGAGCACATGTGGACTTGTCCCTAGTGGTAGAGCACTAGAGGATGTGTGGATCCCTTGCTATATTGTCTAAAAGTAAGATTATTGTGAAACCCTAATTTTGTATAATGAAGGGTACAAGTCGGCCCCACCATGTAAAGATAATTAATATTGTGTAAAAGATTAACTATATTATTGAGTTGTACAAGTCGGCCCTATTGTGTCAATAGACACACCTATTGTTGTGTTAGGTCATGTATTTTTTGGAGAGTTAGATCTCCATTATGGATCACTCACTCATTGAATATCTCATTCTCACAACACACATTGTGGAGATCTAAAATTTGGTGTGCACTTCTCTTAGGCGCTAGCTTTCTTGGTCATAGAGCACCCTCTTGTGTGCGCTAGGGTTTGTGGTGAAAGGGTGATCTTCTCTTGACTCTATAGCAAAGGATTGTTGGGTTTTTCCCTTGTTTGAGAAGGGTTTTCCCGGGATAACTTCTTGTGTCTTCTGCATGGTTATTCGTCTTATGATCTTGGTTACTGCAGCTATTGTATATTGTATTGTTGCATTGTTTATGGTTCAAGTTCATGCTAAATTGAAAAGAAACTACATGTGCTTGAGCTAAGCATTAAAATTCAACATGGTATCAGAGCAGTGTTCCTGAAGAGCCATTGTACAAGCTACTCCAAGCTAATCGTCACCTTCTTGCTGCAACTGCAAAAACGACCCTTACCCTTTTCCTTGTCAAGTTAGTTTCAGCACCTTCTCTTGGAACGTTCAGCCTAATTTTTGCACAGACAGGTACGGCCTACTCCAACGCATCACCTGTAACTCTCAGATCGAAAATTGAAGAAGTTTGGATTTTTGGCCCTAGGGTTTCTAGGGTTTCTGCAGATTTCAACCTCTAGGGTTTTTGCAGGTCATTGAGGAATTTTACAGCTCATTGGGGTTCTTTTGACTCTCGAAGGCTTATTGTTGGCAGTCATAAGTCCAACGAAACCTAGGGTTTATAGCCTAACCTAGCCGTCAGGTTTTCTGAAGCTAGGGTTTCTAGCCTAGCCTAGCCGTCAGGTTTTCTGAAGCTAGGGTTTCTAGCCTAGCCGTTAGGGTTTGTGAAGAATCTGCAAGCCATGAGAAACAGAACTATGGTGGAATATAGGCTTGATGGATCAAGCAACTTCAGCTACTAGAAGTCAAGATTACGCATCACTCTAGAAGACAGTGACCTATTGAGATTGATAGAAGGAACTCTACCATCAAAAGTTAGCGATGAAGAAAAGGATAAATGGAAGATAGATGGCGTCAAAGCTAGAAAGATAATCATCTATTCAGTAAGAGATGATCTACTACCTTGCATCTCTACCTTGAAGACAGCTTATTGAATGTATGATGTGTTGAAGAAGATGTTTGAGAGAAACAACACTAACAAAGCTCTTACCTTGAAGCATCAACTTCAAAATCTCAAGATGACGAAAGATGACACCATTACTACATTCTTCATGAAGATTTCAGAGATCAGAGATCAATTAGGTGCAATTGGAGAAACCATAACAGACAAAGAGCTTGTCATGATTACCACTTGAAGATCGGAAGAGCACCTCTAGGTGCTGTTTCAGTTTGGGGTCAGCAATCATTTCCTAGTTCAATAGGAAGTAGACTTCAGTAGCACTGAGTTCAGTAGGGGCAGAGTACACTGCAACCAGTCTAGATAATTGTGAAGCCATCTGGCTTCACAAGCTACTCACGGGATTGTTTAGTCAAGAGCTTGAGTCGATAGTGATCCGCTGTGATAACCAAAGTTGCATCAAACTCTCGAAGAATCCAATGTTTCACAACTAGTCAAAGCACATTGAGATCGGGTACCACTTCATCAAAGACAGAGTGGAGAAGGGAGCAGTTAAGCTCCAATATATTCCTACAGAGCAGTTGGAAAACATTTTCACCAAGCCCTTGGTCAAGGGCAAGTTCGTCTTCTTCAGAGACAAGCTTGGAGTGGTAAAGAATACCTTCCTCGCTAAGAGGGAGTGTTAGTGTTTGTAGCTCGGACAGGTATTTCCATAAGGGTGTCTACTTGCGGAAATCATCATTAAATGCATCCTATACCTTTCCTAGAATTCACTTTATTAATTTATTAATAAAGTGAATGTCTTTTATTAAAGTGACTTTTAATTAATAAAGTGGCTAAGTTAAAGTCACTTAATGATTTAATTAAAAGACAGTTGTCGATCTCACGATCTAATCTTGACCATTAAGATTAGGTAAATGGCTCAAGTAAAAGATGGAGAGGGTAAAGGAAAAAAACACAAGGAGAATTCATTTTCAGAAGTCACGTGAGGTGAAGGAGAGGAAAAATCAGATCTTCCAGCATTGGCAAGAACGAGGATCAGGTACAGCACGTATTTCAAGGCAGCATGGAAATCGAGCCATCACGTATTTCCAGGCAACACAAATTTCGAGATAGCATGGAAAATGAGCCGGCACATATTTCGAGTCAACACGCAGATCGTGGCAGCACATGTGAGCTGCATTTATTACAGCAGTCAGATCCGTCCGTACAACAGGTCGTACTGGCAGCCTCAGTGATTAGCAAGCATGCAGATCGAGGCACTGTAATTTTCAGGTTTGCAGATTTTGGTTGTGGTTTTTCTTTCTCAGAGCCATTTTCCCTGTGAGGGGAGCTATTGTAAGTTCTGAAAATATTTTGAATGATGAACTGATATGGAAGAGCAGAAATAATTGTGTACTGTGTGTGATTGCTTTTCTCGTTTTCTGCTGCATGCAAGAGTTAATAATTTCAGCAAAGTAATTAGATCTGATCTGTTAACTTAGTCAGCTGATTTTAGAGAAATTAACAGTCTCCAAACCCAGGTTTTCTATTCTGTTTCCTTTGAAAGACTAGAAACCTCAGAATTTTTTAAGAAAAGACATGCCTTCCAAGAAATCTCAAGAAGAGCCAAACATGCAATTCGAGAAACAGAGAACAGTTAGAAGAATATGATAGTATCCCAAAAATGATGAAGACATCTTAAAACATTGGGAGATCTTCTTAAGAGAGATTCTTCATAAAGGAAAGCCAATAAGTGGAGAGAGCCTCCCATCAGTCATGCTCGCCACCCAAAAGGATGATTGCATAAAATAAAACTTCAATGGCACAACTAAAGGGAACCCCAGTATGGCAAGAGCAGCAGGGATTATCACTAATAAGAGACAACAAAGAAAAATTATGACGACATACATTCTTAGGAACACCTACAAAATATCAGATGTAAATCAAAGCTCTAATGGAAGGCATCAGACTGAGCCTTAGATTAGTTCTCAAACACCAGATAATCAATGGAGACTCAAAGGTAATCATAGACTTTTTAAACAACAAAAACAAGGATCTGTCATGGGATATAGCAAGACAACTACAGTGTATCAAGGAAGCCATTAAAAATCTGGATGAAGTCTGCTTCCAACATGTATGAAGAATACCCAATCAGGTAACAGATTGGCTAGAAAAATAAAAAAAATTATTAAAAAAAATTCAAAGAGTAGGCTTTCCAATTGAGCTCAATAGCAGGACAAGTGGAGAGAGGAGTTTAATAATTAGTTTATCTCAATTATTTAAAGTTGAAATGATAATTTTTAAAGGTTTGGGCATGCCCTTAATCACAAATATTATATATAATACATTTTATGATAATTAGACCTATAAACATCCCAGTGGGTTAGCTCAATTGGTTTGAACGGACTGTTTCAATGTGGAATTCATCGTGAGGTCTTTGGTTCTAGTCCAGCTAAGTCCCACGGGGCTACCAGCTGCTATTATGGCCACCCTCCAATCCGGATATTCCAAGGAAGACGGGAATCCAAGGTTGCCATAGCATGGGAGTGAACAGACTGTTTCAAGGTGGAATTCATCATGAGGTCTATGGTTCTAGTCCAACTAAGTCCCACTGGGCTACTAGCTGCTATTATGGCTGGCAATTGAACCGCCCTCCAATCTGGATATTCCAAGGAAGAGGGGGATCCAAAGTTGCCATAGTGTGGGAGTGAAGCGGGAGCGACAGTGGGAGCACCAGAAGAACCATTTCCAAAAAAACAGGAGTAGAGTGTCACGGGAGCAATTTTTATATAATATATATTCTTATATATTATAATGCATTTATATTTTAAAAAATGCAGAAAGCCAAATTAGTTGCAGAATATATGAAAATATGCATATGTGTGCTACTTCTAGATAAGATAAGATAAGATAAGATAATTCTAATATGTCCAACAAATGACCACAAATAAGTCAATGGACTGCTAAGCAATGTTGCCAGAGCACGGAGTGGAGCGGGAGAGTTTTAGGGAGCAGGGCGTCGAGAGCGTCATTTTCCAAAAAACCTCGGGAGTAGA
>ML782112.1:1619730-1636644 GCA_009831015.1 Picea engelmannii | reverse complement strand
GCTATAATTGTTTTTGTTTTAGATCAAACACATAATCATTGTCTTAAGCCTATTGGGAGGCATAATAAGTAACCTAACTAGATCCTTTACTTGCTTAGTTAGCTTTCAAGTCTTTTCTTCATGCACATGTTTAGATCTTAAATTCTTAAATCTCCAAGTGCTTAAATAAGTGAATGGTTTATTTCTCTATTGCTTAATGGTTAAGTAGGCAAACACACACTAAATTTTCTTTCCATCTCTTGAAGGCAAGTTGTCCTTGCCATTGTGATTTTTCTTTAATAGCAAGCTTATATGTGCATGTGATAACTTAAATCTTTTCAGCCATCTTTATTTGCTTTACATGTGTTCACACTTATAATTGCATAAGCTTGAAGCAACACATTTTTAAGCTCATAACAGTTTCGGCCATATCACTAAATCACACTTTAAAAGTGTCTTAAAATCTTCAAAACACTCTAAAAATCACCTAAAAGTCTACCTAATCCATATATATACTTAATAGACTATTAAGGTACCTTAGACCACCATCTTCACCATCTAAAATGGGGCTTGAGGAAAACAACGGAGGGTGTAGGCAGGGGACTATCTCACGACGCACAGGATGTGTCCTCTCCGGGAAGTACTCTTGTTTTGGGTTGGCCTGTGAAGCTAGGGTGGCAACACTTATTGAGCATCTAGCAGTTATTTGGCAATAGGAGGAGGAGGCTTTGGTGAAAGCTTAATAAAATTTGATAACTCTTAAGAAATCTTAATAACTAAACCTTGGACTAAATGTAATAATCACTTGTCGGTTTAATAACTAAGAGTGTGGATCATCTTCATCAATCTTAGTAATACTTGTGCTTAAAGTCTCTAAATCTTCTTAAATGTCTTGATGTATTGATATGTTGATGATGATCTCATAAATGTGATGTTGTGTTGATGTTGATGCTATAATCTCTTGATATCCTACACACATAAAGTAAAACGTGGTTAGCTTGCTCTTTGTATCATTTGTATCTTAGCATTTTTCTTGTGAATAATTGTATCTAATATTTATTGGTTCAATCTATTCTTTTGTAATTTTGTAAGCATATTGTAATCTACGTGTAACGAAACACCCCTTAACATAGTTGACGCCTTGCCCAAGCTTTAGGCACTAGTCTTAGTTGCCCTAGGAAAAGGCTTGACTTACATACTAACCCTTGCATCCTACATTTGTTGCTTGTGCATCATAGGATAGATCCCCTCTAACCTTAAGAAATTAAAATTAACTCCTAGAACATTAACCACTAATCATCTAGAAACTAAGGTCTACCCCCTTTGGCTTCCCTAGGAGTAAGCCTAGACGGAAGAGGTTCCGGTCAAAGTGACAGCGTGGGCTGTGAACCTAGACATTGTGCCTCCAAGGACACACTAAGTGAGCCGGACTTAGCTCACGTTTGCAAGTGTGTATAAGGACGACAACAAGGCCCTAGCCTCATCTCAAGGACGATTTCACTGAAACGAAAGGCTAATCTAGTGCCAACGAATATTCCCACATGCCTTACACCTTGGCCTCTAATAGGAATGCCTCTCGATGCTAAAAAATCAACACTAGGAGCGGGGGAGGATGCTTCTAGTAACACTATTGCTAAGTACAAAAGTACCAATACACTATGGGAGAGCAATGACCACTCCTTTAAAAAACAAAGAGAGATATAATCTAAGATGTAAACTCTCTAGACTAGGAAAGAAAGAAGTGCCACTGGAAGAGCTAGGATATATGCAAGAATCGGTAAGGGTTTAAAAGATAAAAACAAAAGACTCCCTAGGTGGAAATGCCTTGAATGAGGGCACAAGGGTGGTGCTCCCTTTATCTATCATCTGAAGAAGAGGAGAACTCATTACATCATTATGAAGTTAGAAATGACATTCATGTTAGATTAATGATTCATCATTCAAGCATCAACCATCTATCAATTACAAACATACAAATTCCTAAACCATATAATAGGAAGTAGATCCGTGATTTATGGAATGAAATAGGCTATCTGCCAACTATCAATGTGATCAAAGTGTTACGTTTACAAAATAGGTCACCTACATAAGCTATGAAATGATAATTTAATTTAAGTATGAAGATCGAAAGGTCCAAAACACAAAATTTTGATAAATTGCATTTTTCTTCATTTTCACAAGAGTGCAAGGGGAGAGTGGAGGGAGAGTGGGAGGCAGCGCAGGGAGTGGGGGAGGGAGCGCCTAGGGATTGCAATTCTAGGGTCCGGAAGCGTCCAAGGTAGCATCTCACTTCCTAAAATGGCAAGGAGCATGCCAAAAAGGGCCCAAGCCGCGCTCTCCTTGGACGCTCCCACTTGGAGCGAGGTTCCAAGGTGGGAGTGCACCCTAGGATGACACTCTCGGTAACACTATGGGGATCCACAAGGTTTTCCTTAGGAAATAAAATTAGACATGAAAATCATAGAGAGGAAAAATCTTCCACCTTTATACACCCAATACTCCATTAATTCACCCATCATTTTGAAAGGTGGCAGTGTCAAGTTTGCTTGGGAAATTTAATGGCAAACTCAAGCTAATTCAAGGCCATGAAGATGTCGCTACGTTAGTCAAAAGAGAGAAGTGTATTATATAGCTTCGAACTCTGGTAAGGGAAGGTTGTCTGGAAATCATAGAGAAGCAATGAAGAAGAGGAGAATGATAAGGAGAAAAGGCAAAAAAAACGAAGGATAGAAAGGGCAAGCTAGCTCTATTCTAAATAGAAATTCTCAAGCCAAAAGAGGAAGAAATAGTACCAGAGAAAACTCCAAGAACCTCTACGTTAAATGATATAAGAGTGCATGAAATGATAGGAGTGTCGAAGGGTATCTCCCTAGAAAGAAAGGCTTGATATAGAGGAACTATGGAAATAGGAAGAGCAGTCGCAAAGGAAATTAGAGTTTTTCAACAGGATCCTAGAAGCTCTAGAACAAGGAACATTTGTATTCTGCCAATAGATCTTAAGAAAGAAGGAACATTTGTATTCTGCCAATAGATCTTAAGAAAGAAGGAACATTTGTATTCTACAATTTGAAAGAGACTAGTAACTAGAAAAAGAGAACAAACCGACGAAGGACATCAAAGCCCTGACCTGCAGGCTTGGGAAGCTAAAGGAAATCAATGTTACTAGGATTGTGAGTCAAGCATGCAATCCAACGAGTTTGACTCAGATAGGACCCTAAATTTTTTTCGAACCTCTTGAGTCAAACTTGGGTGTGACAAAGTTTGACTCGGACAGCACAAGTTTGACTCACAATTGATTGCAAGTCAAACTTGGGTCGAACGAATTAGACTTGCTCATTTTAACCTCTACTAGGAGCATGTCAAAATGTGTATATCTTTATATTATTATACTTCCAAGCTTTTATAATTTTTTCTTGATCTGAGCCTAACTCTTGGCTCTTCCACCTTGCCAAGGTTTTCCCAATTCCAAGTCTAGTAGCTTTGAAGGAAACAACTGTTGAAGAGAAGGAAAGAACTAAACTACTAAAGGGAATAGAGTGGTATCTGCATAGCTGAGAAGGAGAAACCACATAACACTAGAGGCCCTTGGATTGATGGAGCGAGCTAAGTCTAGCAAATTGAATATTCCGCTCAAGAAATACTATCACAAAGAGGTATAACAAGGAGGAAGTACCAACAGCACAAAGAGCAATTCCAAATAATAACCATGCAAGTCTTATGTTTGACCTCACTTCTTGTTTGTTTGTCTGCCAGTCTTCATTGGTTGAAGTTTTATCTGCAAATAGTATATCCTAAAATTATCGGGCCTAAAGTGTCTATCGAGTTGTGGTCTAGTGGAAATTTGGAGTGGTTTCTATGAAGATGACCCAAGTTCAAATCCTAGAAGGCTAGCTCCTCCCCAGTGTGGGGTCTAACAGTTGTGGCTTGTAGCTAGGCCACCTTTGTTGGGGCATGTGCCCTCTTAGATGTAGCTGGAATTTGTGCCTTCTTCATCTTTTGTGCTAATCCTTGTTGTTGCCTTGTAGCCTACAGGCAATTAATATGTAATTTATGTTGGCTCAGACCAACAACCTCATCTTCATAGATAAAAATGCTAGAAGATGGGGCTAAGGCAGTGTTGCCAAGAGTGTCCTCCTAGGAGGCGCTCACACCCCAGAACTCAGCTCCGAGCGAGAGCATTCAGGGAGCACACTCCGGAGTCCGAACCCTTTCGACACGCTCCCTGCCACTGTCAAGAACGTGACGCTCGCTTGGATGCTCTTGGACCCCAGAACCATGCTCCCTAGGCGCTCCATGCCATTCTCCCCCGCACTCTCGCCACACCTCACCCCCACCCCGCCCCCCTGTGAAAATGAAGAAAAAGGCCATTTTTAAAAATTTTGTGTTTTGGACCTTTCATCTTCATATAGTTCAATTAAATTATCATTTCAAAACTTACGCAGGTGGCCTATTTTGCAAACATAACTCTTTGATCATGTTGACAGTTGGTAGATAGCCTATTTCATTCCATAAATCATGGGTCTACTTCATATTATATGGTTTAAGAATTTGTATGTTTGTAATTGATAGATGGTTGATGCTTGAATCAATAATCTACCATGGATAGCATTTCTAATTTTCATAATAATGTAGCAAGATCTCCTCTTCTTCAGACGAAATATACAAGGAGCACCACCCTTGTGCCCTCCTCCGAGGCATTCCCCCCCCTGGGAGTCTTTTGTTTTTATCTTTTAAACTGTTAGCGATTCTTGTTTATATCCAGCTCTTCCAATAGCACTTCTTTCCTTCCTAGTCTAGAGAGTTTACATCTTAGATTAGATCCATTTTTGGCTTTTATAGGAGTGGTCATTCCAGTGCCGCAGTGTATTGACACTTTTGTACTTAACAGTCCCACTGACCTATTTGTGGTCATTTGTTGGACATTAATAGAGTTATCATATCTTATCTTATCTACAAGTAGCACAAACATGTATATCTTCGTATATTCTACAACTAATTCAGCATTCTGCATTTTTTTAATATAAATGAATTCTAAAAATCCCTCAGGGTGTAGAACAATCGGTGATGGAGTGTATTGTTCAAGCACTCCGTAATGTGAAGTCATTGGTTCGAAACCCTCGACTTACCTTATGTGCTGCGTGAGGGGTCGTGTGGACATGCCTAGAGGTTATAGTGGTAGAAGTTGAATAACTCGACCACGTGTCACACGAGTACGAACCTGACTAGTTGTTGATTCCGCCATTCACAAAAAAAAAAATATATATATATATATATATATATATATGCGTTCTAATCTATGTTGTTGGATCCGAGGAGTCGGGGGCCTAGATTAGCGGATCCCCGGATCGACTCCATGGCATGGTACATGTGAATTCAATTATTGATGTTGATTATTAAATTCCTATTGTTTATTAACTATTAACTTTTATTAAACTCCAATGCCCACTATTAAATTTTCATTGTTTATTAACCTATTCAATGTTATTAAATTTCGGACCCAATGACTGTTTATTGACCTGTTTAATGTTATTAAATTTTGCTTTATGTTAAATTCTGATCTCGATGGTTTATGTATCGAATTTATGTTATAAATGCATGATTTTAAATAGTTTGGCTCTGGATCCTTTATGTTATAAAGGAATGAATATTAAATAGTCCGCCCCCTTTAGTTTATGTTTATAATTTTTTATAATATCTAATGTTATATTTTATGTTAATCATTCACTATTTAATAATTATAATCATTAAAAATGTTTATAATTTAATTTTTATAAAATAATTAATATTTAATACTTATTAAATTTCGGCCCTGATGGTTGTTTATTAACCTGCTTAATGTTATTAAATTTCGGCCCGCGATGGTTTATGTTAAATTCCAGCCCTGATGGTTTATGTATCCAATTCATGTTATAAATGAATGATTTTAAAAAGTTTGGCTCCCAATCCTTTATGTTTATAAAGGAATGAATATTAAATAGTTCACCACCCTTAGTTTATGTTTATAATTTTTTATAATATTTAATGTTATATTTTATATTAATCATTCACTATTTTATAATTATAATTATTAAAAATGTTAATAATTTATTTTTTATAAAATAATTAGTATTTAATACTTATAAACATTGTTACATTTCATTGTTATCGGAAATTTATCGGCGGTCCAAAATTGAAATTTGCGTCAATATCGGGGAAAATATCAGAAATTATCGAGAAACTTGAAAAAATACAAAAATAATCTTTTTTTTCAATTTTTTTAACTCATAAAGCAGCATCAACATCAAACAAACACATTGTTACACAAATATGAAAACAAAACTTATATACAAGATGTATAAGATGTTAAATGGTACATCAGATATCGATACTAAAATATGATATTAACCCTTGAATCATAAGTCCTGATAGGATAATACAAAATCACATCAAAACAAAAATAAATTATCTTATGAGATGAATCATGGCAATGAAAACAACGAATTTCCCCTTGTTTGCTTGATGGAAAATGGTCACAGTGTCCTCAAAGCTCAAACCAATGTTTTAAAACTTGGACTTAGACTCAGATTGACTTGGACCGATCTGATTTCAATGACTTGGTTTACTTAAAAATACACAAAATATTTAAATTTTAATGAAAAATTATATTTTAAACATTCCAAACCATGATTCCAAAAAATTATTGAAATTTCGAAAGAAAGCATTATGAATAAATGAGCGAGATAATTTAAATGACAAACACAAATGGCAAGCAATGCTCCACCATCGCTTATATTGGGATCCTCATCATTAGTATCACCCTTTGCCTCTTGTCTAACCTTTGCCTCTACCTCGATCCTCTAGGGGCATCAATCAACACCACCCTATTTTTATGAAACCGGCTAATCCAAGCCTTATAATATGGTAGAAAAAGCTTAACATGCTTAATCAATGATTTTTGTTTGAGTGAAGGTTACATTTTTTCCAAGGCCATGACAGAAGAATTCAACAATCAATACCACCAACATCAAGATACATAAAGGGCTTGGTACTCTTGATTAAATGCTAATCGCATACCCTCATACATGATAGAGTCCAATGAAAATGTTGCAATCCTACCAATCCTGAAATCCCGAAAACTCTTAAGTCTGCTGAATTTTGAATGGGATACAAAATTCTACTTTCTCCATATGAAGTCCGAAGATGTTGGAACCACTCTCAAACATCCTGAAACAATTAATGGTAATGTTAAAAATTTAAGTAAAAGGATAAAAAGGAAAGACAAAGGAAATGTCAACTTTTATTTAGTTGCCATTAGTTGCCAACATTTTTGGTCAAACTGCGTGAGGCAAAACTCAATTTTGCAAAATGAGGGTTAAAAGACCAAGATTCTAATTAAGAAGGTGAGATGGATGCAAACAGGGCGATAATTTCCAAATTATCACGATCTGAACTATAGATATATTTCTGAGTAAGTAAAGCAATTAGATCTGAACCATAGAAATATTTATGAGCAAGTAAAGCAATTAGATCTGAACCATAGAAATATTTCTGAGCAAGTAAAGCAATTACATCTGAACCATAGAAATATTTCTGAGTAAACAAAACAATTAGATCTGAACCATAGAAATATTTCTGAGTAAACAAATCAATAGATCTGAACCATAAGAATATTTATGAGTATGCAAATCAATAGATCTGAACCTAAACAATAGATCTGAGTATAAGCAATTCAATAGATCTGAACCTAAACAATAGATCTAAATATAAGCAATTAAATAAAGTTGAAACTGCAACTTACTTCTTGAAGATTTACCTCTGTGTAATAAAGAGAAACTTGACACACATGAGAAATGTTAGGCCACTGATGTTATGCTAAGATAAGTCTAGGACTCATGGATCAACCTCAATGGGTTAGATCTCTATCAATGAGAATATAGGATTGTTATGCCACCATAGAGAAACCCCACACAAAAGACAACAAACCCCCAAACTGAAATTCTGGAAGCAAACCCTTACCCCAGCCACATACAGTGAGGAAGTTCCAGATCTAAACAACTAGAGGACAGTTGTCTATAGTAAGGGACTAGCAACCCAGCAAGAAGGTCGCGGCCCTAAAAGGTTCCAGTTATGCTCAAGGAATGGGATGACGGCCTCAAGAGGGGGTTCTGCCACTTAGGAGAGGGTCGGCTGCAGTAAACTGGCAGAGAGAGGAGAGGGCAGCAGCGTAGACACTTGGCAACAGAGATGTAATGTTCCCAAGCCAATATGCCAGGAACATCACGATTTTGGGTGTCTTTTTAAACTTTTACTGATTGTGGCATTTCGTCAAACACTTTGCTGATTTACTTGTTTGTATGTGTTTACTTGCAGGTTGACCTCTTGATTTCGGCCTTAGGGTTTATGATGATGAATTTATATATGTGTTGCAGCAGTAAACAAGAAGATACCTTAATGGAACATACCTCAACCATATGCAAGATCAACAATATGATAGACAAGCCAAAACAGCTCAAATCTAATTTTATTCATAAATAGAAGAACTTAATACAATGAAGATGTCGATCTGGAATGCTCAACAGATGGATCCAATAACACAATAGGAGCTGCTACAAAATGCTCCAAGAAGATACTATAAGCCTCCAAAGGTTGAATACACCATGAATACCAATACAAGAAAGATCTGGGTCGTATGAAGTATCAACCCCCAAGCTGGAAGATGCCACGCCTTGCTGGATCACTGAATAGCCTCAACAATGTGGCCCTGCTGCTAAAGATGTCCAATCACTCCGGTAAATATGCCAAATAGTAGATCAGGTAAAGGCAAGAACAACCCAAGTGCTCAAATCTCCAAGATCCCTCTCAAACTCATGGATTTAACTCTCCTCCAAGGAGTGGTGTGCCCCCATGGATGCCTGAAACTCTAGATAATTCGACCTGTCTCCTAGAGGCCTCCAAATGCTCCACAAAACCACTAGAATGATAGATCGGGACTTGGTTACCTCCCTGGTGAAGTCCCAAGCGAAATGATGAAGATTTGATCTACCAAATGGCTGAAATCACTTTCTAAAGTGTGCTCCTCTTCTCCAATTCGTCCCATGCATCCCATAAATCAAATGACACATAAAACTCCACCGAAATGCACTCGATCTAATGGCCACGACCCTGCAATGAAAACCCAGATGCTAGAATCTCTAGAAGCCCTGCCAATCACCTGGAACGAACTTCCCTCAATGGATGGTGCGCCCCCCTTGCTGGAAACCCCCAATGGTGTGCCCTCCTTCTCTTCATGTGCCTGTGGCTGGTGTAGAATCCTCTTGCACTGAGTAGATCTGAACTAGAATGGTGTAGGAGAGTATTGCATCCCCGAGACCAAGCTTGGGACAAGCTAGGTGGAATCTTTCACCACCGAATTGTCCTCTAGGGTTTGTTAAGTCAAAACCCTCAAAACCCCCAAGGTATGGGCTCTCTAGCTAGAAGCCTGATATCAAAATGATAAACATACATGAATGAATGAGAGAATACAGGCCCTTGCCTCTTCTTTATACTTCCTACTCCCCTTGTCTCTCCAAAATGACTTTTCTTTTTTAATTATTAATTAATTAGTTAAATCACTTTAATTAATTAATTAACCTTTTTACCTCTGAAAAGCGCCTTATCTCTCCTTGTGGCTTCCCTAGCCACTGAAAGTCACTTCTCACCATCCTATCCTGTAGTGTTGCTCCTCCCGATTCCAATGAGCTATTACACTAAGAGGCTCCTCCAAGTATTGTGCCGAAAATGCCCTCTTCAGTGAATTTAATTGACTTATAGCTCAAAATACTCAAAATCATGGAAATCGTCGGAATGCAACGGAACCAAAGCCAATTTGTGTGGAATGGATCATAATGATGAAATAGGGTGAGCGATGCAAGCCAGACCCCAAAATATCCCTCAATAGCTCTTGTACTCGCTATAATCACCATCTGGCTACTCTGGTCATCATAACATTGTGTAATACCATGATGTCCCAAAGTGGGGACATTATCAGAGATTAGATCAACCCTCAACACAGCTTCTAAATGTACCTGGCAGCAACAGAATAACCCTCAACTCAGCAACTCAAAATGGACCTGGCAGCAGCGATGAAAGGAGGTCGAACTGAACTGTCAAAGGGAGGCCGCAGCACATAGAAGAACCTCAGAGCAATCCGCCACAATAGAAGAGAAGAGAGTGAGTGAGTGGAAAAGTGAGGGGAAGGGTTTCTATTTATAGTTTTAGGCTAGGGCTTAGGGTTATAAAAATATAATTAATATAACGACATATTAATTAATATAAATATTAATTTAATACGTCACTTTTAAATATTAATTAATATTTTTATTTTAATCTTATTAAGCCCTAAAAACAAAAACACAAACCCCACTCAAACCCAAACTCAAAAACCAAAGGGTGAAGAACAAGCAAGGGGTTAGGAGAGACAGAGAGGTTTTCTTAGTGGCAACACAATGTGGTCATGCTCATCTTCATAGTCTCTCCTAGGTCTTGTGGACCATCCTGGAAGAGAGGAAGAGGATCACACACCAACACATCTTGGTATTACACCAAGATCTACCTGATCAAAGACCAGGTTGCCCCAGAACATATCTGGGGTCTTATCCACCAAGGTACAAGACCAAGGATCAACCCATGCTTTAGGGATGGGTACCCTAGAACACATCCAGGGGCCCTAGACATATCTAGGGACTTATACTCTGATTGGTCCCAGACCAAGAACCCCAGTCATCTACTGGGGGCCCTCACAGGGGTCTTTTGCCATGGCTCTAATTGCTTGGTCCCAAACCAAGAACCCCAGGAGTGTACTGGAGGCCCTAGTCCACAACCAGGGTCTTATGCCATCCTCCAGGGAGAATAGCTCTTGCAGCAGCATTAAATTCAACACTCCCTCTCAGCAAGAGAGGCATTCTCAGCAACACCAAGCTTGTCTCAAAAGCACACAAACTTTGTCAAGGACAATGGCTTGGTCAAAATATCTGTCGTTTGTTCTGTCGTTGGAACATACTGAATACTGAGAATGTTCTTCTGCACCATGTCCCGGACATAGTGATATCTCATCTCAATGTGCTTCGACCTGTCGTGAAACACTGGATTCTCGGAGAGCTTTATACAACTCCGATTGTCACAGTGAATGATTGTGGGTTCTAGCTCTGCACTGAACAAGTCTGAAAGTAGCTTCCTAAGCCACACTGCTTCTTTGCTAGCAACAATTGTAGTAATGTATTATGCTTCTGCAGTGATCTGGGCTACGGAGCCATGTTTCCTGCTGGACCAGGAAATCATCGCTTAACCCAAACTGAAGCAATATCCGGAAGTTCTCTTCTGATCCACTGTATTGCCCATCCAATCTAAATCTGTAAATCCATGAAGCATTACACCTCCACTGGAAGTGTAACTGAGACCATAGGCAATAGTCCCCCGAACATATCTCAGAATATGTTTAACATCAACCATATGTATATGCTTTGATTCACACATGAACTGGCTGAGGGCATTTATCGCATAACAAATGTTCGGTGTAGTATGTACGAGGTACATCAATGACCCAATGATCTACCGATATAAGGTGGGGTCTTCTGGATCTGAACCTGTAACATGATCTTATAGTTTCTTTAGGTTAGAGATCATTGGTGTGGTCATGGACTTACAGTCCATCATGCCAAATCTGCGGAGCACATCAATTGCATATTTTCTCTGTGAGAGAAAGATCTCACCTGGTTTCTACCACACCTCCAAGCCCAAGAAATAATGCATGAGCGCCAAGTCTTTCATTTCAAACTTTGCGGAAAGCTCCCTCTTAGTCTGAGCTATCAAGTTTTCCTCTCCAGTGAGGAACAGATCATCCACGTATAAGACTAACATAACTAGATGATTTTGTACAATCTCTATATAAAGATTGGGATCTGCTATGCTCTTGGTGAATCCAAGACTCTGTAGAAAGTTGTCTATTCTACCATACCAAGCTCTTGGAGCTTGCTTCAACCCGTACAAGGCTTTCTTGAGTTTGCACACATGAGATTCTTTCTCATGGATCACGAAACCTTCAGGTTGTTCGATATACACCTCTTTCTCAACTTCATCGTTAAGAAAAGCAGTCTTAATGTCCATCTAGTGAAGTTTCCAACCAAAAACTACTGCAAGAGAGATAATAATCCTAATGGAAGTATATTTGGCAACTGGAGCAAAGATATCGTCATAGTCAATTCCTTCTTTCTGAGAGAAACCACGAGTCACGAATCTAGCCTTGTATTTTTCAATACTGTCATCTGTTGCATGCTTTATCTTATAAAGCCATTTGGAAGTTACTATTGATTTGCCACAAGGTCTAGGAACCACTGCCCATACAACATTCTTTATAATTGAATCACATCCTTCTATCATAGCATCTTTCCACACTTGATGTTTGGAGGCTTCTTCAAGTGTGGAAGGTTCCAAATAAATCATAATATTCAACTTAGCTATGAGACCAGAGTACTTATCTAGTTTCTTGCTTTCTCTGAAGGTGCCCTTAGGAGTTGAATGTTTTTTCTGCTTCCTTTAGAATTTCCCGACACCAGCCTGGTTTCCTTTTAATAGGAGATATCTCCAAAGGAAACTCAATAGTATCCCTTGAGGGATCCACTGGAAGTTCTAAGGTCTCCTCCCTCTACTCATCTGGAAGAGGAGAATCTGAAGAATCAAATAGTGGAGCTTCCTACTCCCCCGAATCACATGGAAGTTCGTTGGCCCAACGAAAAGCTATCTCTTCATGAAAAGTCACGTCTCTGCTTACTTCGATGAACTTTTGACCTGGGATATAAATTTTGTAAGCCTTTGAGGTTTCACTGTATCCCACAAAAGTTCATTTCTTTTCGGAGGGCTCTAGCTTAGTCCTCTTTTCTTTTGGAATGTGAACATAGACTGGACTGCCAAAGATTCTCGAGTGATCAACTAAAGGCTTTATACCGATGAAAACTTCTTCTGGAGTTTTCGCTTCAAGAGCTTTATGTGGACATCTGTTCTTAATGTAGATAGCAGTACTGATAGCTTCAGCCCAAAGAGATAGCGGTAAGTTCTGGTCATACATCATGGCCCTAACTGCTTCACAGATAGTTCTGTTCTTTCTTTACGCGGCCCGATTCTGTTGGGGGTTATACGGCACAGTCAGCTCCCTCTTAATCCCAGAGGCCCGACAAAGTTCATCATATTTGAAGGATTCAAATTCTTTACCATTGTCTGTTCTGAAAACCCGGATGTGTCTGACTGTTTGATTTTCAACAAGATTCTTGAAATCTTGAAATCTGCTGAAAGATTCATCTTTAGTCT
Organism: Picea engelmannii; assembly: GCA_009831015.1. Lineage (NCBI taxonomy): Eukaryota > Viridiplantae > Streptophyta > Pinopsida > Pinales > Pinaceae > Picea > Picea engelmannii. Next base: position 1,623,348 of record ML782112.1, on the reverse strand, counting down.
TTAAAAAATAAATCCAAGTTTTACGAGAACAATCATCAATAAATATGATATAGTAAATACAACCATTCATAGATGGAGCAGTCATGGGCTCACAAAGATCAAAATGAATTAAATCTAGAATGCCATTAGATTTTCTATTGCTGTGAGGATAGGGTTTCTTTGTATTCTTACCGAGTGCACAACCTCTACAAACACTATCATGTTCAAAAGAAAATACTGGCATACTTGTCACCATCTTTTGCAAACCTGGAAGTGTGTTGTAGTTGAGATGTCCAAGCCTTTTGTGCCAAAGCTAGCAAGGATTTACCATCTCGTGAGCTAGTGCTTGAACAACCTGACCTGAGATTTTATAAAGTCCACTCTCACGACTTCAAATAGTCATAGCAGTGCTCATATCTTCATTTGAGGACCACATGAGGGCCTTCCCTTTGGTGAAGGCTATTGAGTAACCTTTGTTTTCTAACACTGCAACTGAGATTAGATTTTTCTTTAAACCAGGAACATAAAGAATTTCATCAATATGAAAGATATTACCTGATTGAAGTTGGAAAGAAGTAGATCCAAAACCTTTTATGTCATAAGTACCATCATCATTGTTATCACACAATTTGTAGCTAGGTCAAATGGCTAAAAGGTAGAGGCCAAACTGGCGTAACAGGAACCTACCCCACCCAATGTCACCACAATGGGGAGGTTCTTTCTATTCAGGGAGGTTAGCCCAGGGGAGACGTCCCCGGTAACCTGGGGTTTTGAAAAGGCCAAAGTATAAAGGTCAAAGTAAAAGTTCCTCCTCACAGGTTACCACCAAGATCAGATAGCCCGACTAATCAGCCAATGATGAAGTATAGCCCCAAATGAGAACACCTTCCCGGAACAAGACAATAGCAAAATAATATATGCAGGCTATAATTCAGTGGATTAGTACTTCATATAACTATCTGACATCAATATGTAAGCAATTAGAAACAATAGATATCAATGAGATCAACGTTTATCAATATAGCAATGGAGTAATATCAATTCATCAATAAATATTGAGATGATGTAGCCAACAATGTATTTAATTAATCCCTTACTCAATAAATGCTCTTAACCATCATCTAATTGCTTATCAACAAAAAGTGTTGCGTCAAGATGGAATAACCAAGTGTGACGTCAGCCTAATTAGGGTTTCAAATTATAAAAGTTTTAAAAGTTGTTTGAGCACTATCACTTCAACGTTGAGGACCTAACATCAGTGCCTAGGGGTAGATGGAGTCAAATAAAGAGAGGACTCAAAGTTGAAGGGATAGAAGGCTAAGGACGAGAGGGAAGGATTCTAAGGTGCTGCTAGAATCAAAACCCTAGGGGAAAGAGGCTCACTCTAGTGTTGCTTAAGTAAGGCCTCGTGCTCTTTCCTCCTTCCTTAGGTTAAACTTGGCAAAACGGCTAACATAAAGGATAAGTCAAGACAAGAGAGTGAGGTGAGGGAGAGTGTTGCAATGGCAAGGCCCTATCACCAAACCCTAGAAGCAGGACAGCCCTAGGTGTAAATAACCTAGGCCTGGGACGTCTCCTCCTTCTTAACTCTTAAAAGCACAGCTAGCATAAGGGAAGAAGTAAAAAGAGTGTAGCAATGGCTAGGCTCTTCCTTCCTTCTTCAATGGTTGAATATTTCTCTTTTAGGGGACATGAAACAAGGACCTACTTGTGTGCTTGTCACCTAGGGTTTTAAAATCAGCAAAGTTTATAAATAAATGCAAGAATATAAGCCTGCAACCATTCAATTAAGAAGTTTTGCAGAAAAAACACTTACATATCACCATGAAATAGCATTGCAAACCCTAGTTGTAAACCTCCCTTCAAGAGAAATGCCAAAAATGCCAAGAAAATCCTTCAACAAGTGCATCTCACTTAAAAGATGAAATACCCCAATTAGGGCGCAAAAATCAGATCTCACAAGAGACTGAGTTGTGTGTTATGTCAAAATGAGGGAAAAACTCCTCAATATATAGTGTATCATGACCTTTAATTAAATTTTAGGTCATAAAATTAGCCGACAAGGCTTTAAACAAAAATCATATTGTTTTTACATTAAATGTTAAATCAAAACCCTAAATGAGCAAAAGATGAGACGTCAAGCCCTCCTGAGGGAGACATTAAGCCTTTGTGGGGCCAGTGCAGCATCCAGAAACCAGACGTTAGCCCTCCTTGGGCTCTTCCAAGCTGCCACACGTGCCAATAACCCTGTCCATCTGCCATACGCTCATGATGACGTCACAAGCCTCCTGGTGGCGTCCTGGGTCATCTGGGGCCAACATTCCACTGCAAGTGGGTCAATCCCCCTAGGTCTGGCTCAGCCAAAGTGTCCCTGATGGAACGTCCTCCTTCTTCTCAGGTGCAAAAGCTCAATCAAGCAACGTCCTGTCTCTGCCCCTGGTGGGGTCTCAGCAACCATCTGATGGGCTCTTCAACCCCATGGAGGTCCGGACTAGTCATTTCCCCATGTGTACCGATCCACGTGGTACCTGTCCGTCGAGCATGGTCCTGCACAAAAAAAACTTCGCCCTCCATGGGCTCATTACTCACAGGGATCATAGCAATGTTAATCACGTCTCATCATTAATATTATCAAACATATGAGTAAAAACCCTGATATATCATCCAATAGCTCAAAGACATTACAAAGACCTACAATGCAAGGCTGAAGAAAAAGAGAAGGCACCCTATTGGGCTAGTATCCATAAAGAAAGGAAAGTCTCCAAGGGGTATCATCCAAGCCATGTAGAACGAGGTGATATGGATAAGGGATGTCCAGACATATAGGTAGAGTGAAAGACAGGGATGCATGATATTACCTATGGGTGCCTTTGTAGAAGGCGAGTTGTACCCGTCATGGATGCAATTTTTTCCAAGCCCTTTCTTGCCTTCATTCTTTATTTTCTTTATTTTATTTATTTGCTTTTCCTTTTTTCATTTCAAGGACTAATTAGAGGACACTGCCTTGGCGTGGTGACCAGAGCTGACAGTGTTACCCACAAGCACTTTCACAGAGATGATAAGGCTAGCTCGTGATGAGACCCCCTTTCCCTTGGCCATGCAACCAAAGGTCATTGCCCTGGCGTGGTAACCAGATAGTGGCAATGTCATGGGGTTAGGTACCCATGAACATAATAGGCTGGCTCGTGATGAGACCCCCTATCCTCTTGGCTAGGTCTTGTTTTGTTATTTTTCTTAGGGTCCCTCTTGTTTCTTGCTGAGAGGTTTTTTATTGCCTTCTCGGGGATCCCTGGGCGAGACATCTCTAGGTTTACATTTTTATGGCTTTTATCTTTTACCAGCTGCTTTTACCTTCTGGGCCTTTAGCCCCTTCTTCCCACGAGATAAGGTGCAACCCCACAAACAGATCATCCTAATGCCCAGACTAGGGGAGAAGGACAGATGAGCAGGAGATAAGATGAAAAAGTGATCATATGATGGGAGCGGACGATGGCTCTTAGAAATCCCCCCGGTGGCAAACCAAAACCTATGGGTACAGGCTTGCTAGGACACCCTGTCAATCCCCTCAACAATGGTCAAGTGGGTCAATGTAAGATCCAAGCAGTTGTTAGAAATAAAAGGAGTAAGATGCATATATCT
>ML782112.1:1580349-1611090 GCA_009831015.1 Picea engelmannii | reverse complement strand
TTTTGTCTTGTATGCGGATGTAACCTTATGTTGACACTACTAGGCACTTAACTTTGTAATGGGTTTTTATAAAGTTGTAAAGTGGTTCTTTTATTAAAATGACTTTTTAATAAAGTGTACCTTCTAATTTTAAAGTGACTTTACTTCATAAAGTGCACTTATGTAATAAAGTGAAATGTAATTTAATATTTTAAGTGATTCATTTTGGAAGGAAGGAATCATGACCCTTGATTTTGCAAAAGGCAAGATTAGATCTTGGCCTTTGGATTTAGGGTTGGGGAAGGTGAAAAGACACTTTGGAGGAAAAATGTCATTTTCAGATTTATAAAAGAATGCATTGGGTAGTGTGCAAGACACATTGAAAAAAAGAGAGATTTTTGAGAGCTTGGAGAGGAAAGTGAGCAGCAAGTTGGCACATTTCCCAAGAGAGCTAGGGCACAAATCCCAAGGATCCGTACAGGCCGTACATTAGCAAACATTGGCATGGAAATAGAGGCAAGATGTGGCACAGTTTTTGAGGCAGTTTTTCTGGTTTTTCTGGAGATCGGCCATACGGACAGCAAGGTACAGCAGCCTGTTGTGGGCACATTTCTCGAGGGGCTGTTTTCAGCAAATCCATAGAGCTGTACGGACCATGGCACGGATTCAAGGCAGATTTGTGGGGGGCTGTTTTTGTGCTGTAAGCAGTGTTGAAAAAGCCTGCGATTTTTCACAACTTTTTCCGGCTGATGAAAAATCAGCTAGAAAAAATCGCGACTTTTTCTAATTTGAAAAAGTCGGGACATTTTCATAAAAGTCGTGACCAGTGATTTTTTCTAATTTGAAAAAGTTGGGACTTTTTCATAAAAGTCGTGGCCAGTTAGTGAAAATCATCCTCATAAACCAGATTTTTTGATCTTCTTGTCATTTTTGTTTGTTGTTGCTTTCTCCATATTTAAGTGCCAATGTGTTTATATGATGTTGTTGTTGCTTTATATGTTTAAAATTTTGTAAAAAATGAATATATTTTGTATTTTTTAATGTTTGTCTTTAAAATTTTGTAAAAAATGAATATATTTTGTATTTTTTAATGTTTGTCTTTAAAATTTTGTAAAAAATGAATATATTTTGTATTTTTTAATGTTTGTCGTGGTTTTCCAATTTTTTGCCGACTTTTCTCGAAACAATGGTTTATGGACCCTCGCCAACTTTTTGCCGATGCCGACTTTTTCAACAGTGGCTGTAAGTGGTTTTTCTCTTGGCTGGAAAATGTATTGTGGCTGCTGATAAATCTTTCCTAAAGCTAATAGAATCTCTCTCTCTCTTTGGGTTTCCCCACATTCGGGTTTTCCCTGGCATTTGCCTAAATTTCTGAGTTATTCATGGGTGATCGAATGCTGTTCATTGTGTTTATTTATGCTGTGCATAATTACTTAGCAATGTGTTTCTGCTTATGGAAATTTCTGAATGTGGGTTTTAGACACTTCTGAGTTCATGCAAGACAGTTATCTCTAGGTTGCTAAAAGTGTATGACAGAATATTAGCTTGTTGATTTTTGTCATTAAAATTTACAATGGAGTTGTGAGGAAAATTTAGAAACCATTTCCTAGCCTCCCCTTCTAGAGAATGAGAAAACATCCTAGAAAAAACATAATCATCCTCCACCATCAGTGTAGTCCAGAAGGAAGTAATATGGTCTTCAACAGCGAGCTCATTTTCCCCAATGAATCTAGGCATGATTTTAAGGTAGCCATCAGGAATATCCCCCAACTGGTTTGCATGAGGTAGGATTAGCCTATTACGGGCTCAAATCTTGCTGCTAGCCATGGGTTAGGGGGATTTTCCCCAGCCATAGGGATACTAAGGTTTTAAATTAGAGGCTGACATGGGGTTTAAACTACGGGTTGGGTTACATAATGGAGGAACAATTTGAGGGTAGGAATTACCATAACCTGAGGTGATGATGCGGGGCTGGAGGGTGATGACATACGACTTTATGAGAATAGGGTGTGTTTAACCTTCCCGAGTGGTTGAAAGACCCTTGGGACAGGTCAGCCAACATTGAATCAAAATTATTAATAGACCCTGGAGATTGGGTTGGTGAAAAGAAGGGGATATGTATACTTGTCCCTGGAATATTATCAAACTCAGAAAAAGATGCATATATTGGAATAAAAATAAGATAGCAAAACCATTAGGGCAAATATTTGTGGGGGACAAAAGGGAAATGCTCCATGAGACCAAATGCACATTATGTGTGGAGGCAGACCTAACAAGGAAATTCCAACAGAAATCCAAACTCACCTGCCCGGCCACATTCATGTGCAAAAGGTAATTTAACTAAACCTGTTGAATGCATGTTTTGCTCATTCCTCTCCTAACCACTTCATTAAAGCTAAGTTACCAGGATTTGGATCCGGATCCTGACCACCAGATTTTTTAAAAGCTAGGATCCAGATATGGCAGGGAAACGACAAGTCAAAACAACATAAATAAATTTTTGTAATTTTTAAAAATAAAACTAGAACTTTAAATATATAACTTGTCTATAAAAATAAAATTTATATGAAAACTATGAAGTATAATTTAAATTTTTTACTATAATAATTTTTACTTATATATAAATGTATAATACATAATACTTGCATAAAATAATTATTATATGATACTTGTAAATAATAATCAATATCATACATCAATTATTTTACTATGGAACATTGGTTATATAAACATCGGTGCAACATTTCATTATAAGTTAATTAAATAAGCATTACAAGTTAATTATATAAGTTAATTAAATAAATATTATTCGTTAATTATATAAGTTAATTAAATAAATATTGGTCCCTTTCCATGTTGTGGACCTGGTGCCCTTATATAAGTTAAATACAAAATAACCATGGGGAAAGACCGCCAATGATTTATGCATTATGCATTATTATGGGAAAGACTGTCGACGATTTACATATTACATATAAATAATGTATAAATTTTATGGGAAAGACTGCAAACGATTTACATTGATTTCTACATCTAAATTTTATGGGAAAGACTGCCAACGATTTACATTGATTTCTACATCTATAATAACCAATGGGAAAGGACACCATGATTTCACCACAGACAGAATTCTCTATGATATGCTGTGAATTTTACCAAGGCAGCAGCAAAACCTATTTTTCAAGATGGAACATATCACCTAACACCAAGCAACTCCACCCTTTCGCCAATCATAATCCATTACTACTATGGTGTGAGGGAATCACTGAATCCCTCGGAATATGCTTCATCGACAAGGGATCCCTTTCGAAGCAAATCTGGATCCAAATCCATACTGGATTCAGGGATCCGAGGATCCATCCCCCATGGCTCGCAGATCCAGTAATGTAGCATTAAAGATTGTCCCTCGATAAAAGAAGAATAAGCAGCTAGCAAGCAATTCTATAAGCAAAACAAATAAATCCTGAGCAGGGTCAAAACCAAGATAAAGAAAAATATAAAGCAAAAGAGGGGACTACTAAAATAGGGAAAAAGAAGAACGAAGTCAACAATAAGGTGGCCATTAAGAGCCTAGTCCCCTGCACAAATATAGTCCAATACACTAACATAATGACTAAGTTTGGGTGCCTATCCAAAATCATCAACAGGAAACTAATAAAAGGAGCTCCATACCTAAGACATATGAGGAAATTGAAATTTATAATAATGTCCACTAGAGAACAAACTAGGCCAAAGGGACTAGACATTACATCCGACACAGAAGCCCAACCCCTATTGTAGAAGGGACCCCCCTAAAATGAGATGAAATGAAAAGAAGAATAAGTACAAAACAACAAAAAAGGAAATGTCACAAGTTTAGGTGTACAAGTAGGCYATCTCAAGGRGCAAACCCTATAAAGAGGAGGAGAGCCAGTGAAGAAACAAAGTCCAAACAAAAGTGCAGCTCCCATCGCTCATCCTTTGATTCAATAGTGTGGATGTCAATACCAAGAGCATGTTGGAAAATRTCCTCTGGAAATTGGCCTAGACTAGTTGGACCTTGAGGGTATCCTGGGTGGTACTAGCTTAGTCCCTTCCCAGGCGAAGGTAGAGGGAGGACCACTCCTAAATCCAAGGTTGATGGATTCTCATGGAAGGGAAGAAACAACAACAGGGAGACCCGTCTCCTAAGGTCGCGTTCAAGTCTTGGAGAGAGGAGATGTCTCAAGTACTTGGAGACATCTCAAGAGATGTGAGAAAGGTCTCCCTAAAGACTCCCACTATCTCTCGCAAACACTACATCGTTTTCCATGATTTATTCATCAAAAAAAAACTAAAAAATATAAAAATCTCCATTTAAAAAAGAAAAAAACCTACCTAAACCCTAGGGCAAACCCAACAACCCAAATCGACTTGGACAAGGAGGGTATAACTATTAATAACAAAGAGCATTCCTCCCAAAATCATTTTCATTGAATGAAGCAAATATTGAGATGGAGACCTGATTATTTTCTTGAAAGTTGAAATGTTTAAACTTTAAAGTTTTGTCCTCGAATATTGTCTTTGTGATAGATTATAATCTAGACTTTTATTGAACATACCTAATTTTGATTAATGTGGGATACTATGATATAGACAATTGTTCAATGTTCATCGTTCATCATTTTTGTTGGACACGTAATCGTTGTGATTGCGTTACTTAACAGTATTGTAAATATGAAGAGTCATGGCTGATAGGAAGAGTCACCCGTTAGTGAAGACCAACAGTCACTCAGACTGTATTTATGTACCTATCATGTTAATGCAATATGCATCAAGTGTGGAGTTACGTTTTCTGCCATACTTGGCGTGACACTGGTATCAGAGTTGTGGTCTAACTCCACAAATCTCTGCCCTGGGCATTTCAATTCCGTTGAAAGAAACATCTTTCAATCTTCACGCTTTATCTCTACGCCTGCCATCCCATCTACACCTGCCTCCATCGTTCACACCTGCAAACATTGGTTAACCGTCGACTTCCCATGCGAAACCCTAATATGCGCAAACCCTACGTCCCGTTGACTACTCCATGCTGGTTGCGAACGGATCCTAGAACCCATTTTCTTTGTTGTACGCGAAATGCAACCATCCTTGGCCATGGCCTTCAGGAAGACTGCATGATGGCGCCCGCAAGTTCGCCCATGAACTCAATGAACATTTGATTCACGTGCACTGAGTAAGCCCGCAAGTTCGCCTCTTTAGCATCCCAACGTGTCGCCTCCACTACATTGTTGGTATACAGGTGCTCTCTTGCTATAATACAGGTGCTCTCTCGCCAAGCTCGACTCAAATTGGTATCACTAGGTAGTCACGCGAGGAGAGATATGGCAAGGAATTGAATGTGGATGTGAACCCTCGCCCGTCAACTACAAGTTAATCGCTCAACCATTCGTCACCCATCAAGTGTACCTCGCCCTTGACTTTAAGTTTGCGCCATTGGTGTGGTAAGAGAGGCGCGAGTGGAGGTCGAACCAGCATCGACTAAGCATTGACGTATCCCTTTTGTTCCAAGTCATTTTTTATTGGTGCTCCGAAATATTTGAAGGCTATCCTAACAACCGAAAGAACGCTCATCTTGGGCCTCTCACACGCTTTGCTAGTGTGGTAACAAGGTAAATGTGTTGCTTGTTAGTTCTCCTTCCATTTCAGTCAACTGGAGAAAACCTAATATATACAAAATTGTGATTGTTGTTCAGTTTTGGATAAGTAATAACCCAATTTTATTCATGATGTGAAGACCTGTGGACTGGTTACATTCTTGATCTTAAGAGCAAGAGCATTGTGGTGTATAGATTTGGCATTTCAGATCTATTTCCCAACTCAGCAAGCATTTTACTGCAAAGATTATTGTTCTTGCAAAATGTTTGTTTACAAAAATGCATTATATTGTATCAACAAGAGCACCTGTCTTTGGGGCTTCCAGTACTCCATCTTTTGGGGATTCAACTAATACTTCCTTCGGTTTTGCAAGCAAGTCCTATGACGAACATAGAGGCAATATGAGAAGACGCAAAAAGAAGAAGCTCAGAGGCAAGGGGGGTTGGCATAATCCCCATGAAAAATCCAATCTTCATTATACCTATTGCGAAAGGAACGGGTCACATGACACGACTTACTGCAGAGTTCCATGGGAGAAGCTCAAAGAGAGACATAATCAGAAAGAAGATGAAGTTAAAACATCTTATTTGACGAAAGGTAAAGCACCTGCACACTATGTTGTTGCACATTGCAATATAGGAGTAATTGAAGAATTGTTTAACACTTCATTTGTTTCTTGGGGAAATGCATGGCTTCTTGACACAGGTGCAACCTCCCACATGACATTCAGAAGAGGCTTCTTTGAAGACTTTGATGAAAATGTAGATGGCATAGTGTATTTTGCAGATAGATCAAGTCTCAAACCTTCGGGAATGGGCACCATCGGGCTTAAGTTGCCTGGACTCCCTTATTTTCTTTTGCATAATGTTTACTATCTTCCTGAGCTACAAAGGAACTTGGTGTCCCTTGTGACATCCGACAGCAAGGCCACTCTGTCCATATGTTCGGTGGCAAAGTTGAAATAAAAAAGGACTCTAACAAAATGGTTGTCATGACCGGAATGGAAGATGGAAGATTGTTGAAGCTGAAAGGGGCATCTCCCCATACACAAAATGTTGCATACCTCTCTCATCACGATGCAGGTATAATGCCATCTAGATTTTTGTGGCATGCTAGATTTGGCCATATTAATTATGACAGTCCAAGTATGGCAGAAAATGTAACTCCACACTTGATGTATATTGCATTAACATGATAGGTACATAAATAAACTCAAAATACCGTCTGAGTGACTGTTGGGAAAGAATGGTGTTTCTGGTTTGCCTTCCTAGGAAATTGAAGCAATGTGTTGCTTGTATCCTTGGAAAACACAACAAACAACCATTTCATGATTCTACTTCCAGAGCATGTAGAAAACTTGAATTGATTCATTCTGATTTGTGTGGCCCTATGCTTATTCCTTATGAAAATGACAATAGATATATCATGACTTTTATTGATGATTACACCAGAATGTGTTCAGTGTACTTGTTGAAAGTTAAATCAAAAGCTTTTGAAACCTTTAAAAATTTTCATGTATGGATTCAAAATGAAGCTCAGTCTCGTATTGGCTCTCTTCGAACTGATAATGGAAGTGAATATACATCTAATGAATTTGAACGCTACCTTTTACAACATGGGATCAAACATCAAACCACAGTTCCATACAATCCCCAACATAACAGTGTGGCTGAACGAAAGAACAGGACACTCCTAAATATGATTTGTTCCATGATGTTTTTCAAGAATGTTAAATTGATGTTTTGGGCTGATGCAGTTCTATGTGCAATTTATGTCAAAAACAGGGGTCCATCTCATGCTCTTAAAAACACAAGACTCCATATGAAATGTGGTATGGCCGCATTCGTTCGGTGAGGCATCTTAGGGTCTTTGGTTCCACTTGCTATGCGTTGATTCCTAAGGAGCAAAGAAGCAAGCTTGATGCAAGGATTCGGAAGTGCATCTTCTTGGGGTACTCAAATACCACCAAGGGGTATCATCTTTACGATGAGACAAACGAGAAATTCATTCTTTCCAGAGATGTAATCTTTCATGAATCCTCCAAGAAAGACTAAATTGTTGAGAGGCAGCTTGATCATCTGGATAGATTCACACGTGTAAAGAAATATCATGAATTTGATGATGAGATTCCACATCTTGAAGGGGGGATCCCTGTCTTGGGTCAATCTCTGGAATCTCCTTCTGAAGAACCATCTTCCCCACATGAAGAAGTTCTCGCCACTTCATCAGAAGCTGAAGTTCATTTGGATGATGTGATCAAGAGGATTGAAAAGTTGAGGCTTGATGAGAACTCGGCACCATCTAAATCAGTTGAGCAACCTAGACCATCTTAGAAAGGTCCACCAAAATGGCTCACAAAAACACTTGAGAGTGTTCATCCTGATGAGGTCGGAAAGACAGAAACCAAAATGTACTCAAGACAAGATGGAGGTAATGTAGATAATTGAAACTCAAGTGATGTAGATGACATGGATGTTTCATACGATTGTGAGTTGAGTTTAACTACTAACCTTGAACCAACTTCCTTTAAAGAAGACATTTCCAATGACGAATGGAAAGAAGCCATGCAGAAGGAATATGATGCTCTCATTAAGAATAGGACATTGAAGTTGGTGGACCCTCCATTTGGAACCAAACCGATCAATTGCAAGTGGGTATTCAAGAACAAGTATAGATCAAATGGCTCACTTGACAAGCACAAAGCAAGGCTCATGGAAAAAGGATTTGCACAGAAAGGTGTTGATTATGAGGATACCTTTTCCCCCACAACAAAATGGGCTACCATTCGTACTCTATTTTCCATTGCAGCACAGAATGCATGGAAAATTCATCAAATGGATGTGAAGACTGCTTTCTTGAATGGAGACTTGAAAGAGAATGTTTTCATGTCTCAACCAGAAGGCTTTGTTGTGAAGGGACAAGAACATAAGGTATGCAAGCTAATCAAATCCTTATATGGCTTGAAACAAGCATCGCGAGCATGGTATGAAAAGTTAATTGAGCATCTTCTGAATTTGAATTTCAAGCATTTCAATCTTGACGATGCAACTTTGTTTGTCAAGAAAGTTGGCAAAATTGTTGTATATCTTGTAGTATATGTAGATGATATGTTGATAATAGGGAACAATGAAAGATACATTGCATCCATAAAGAAAGAGTTGAAGAAAGGCTTTGAGATGATAGATTTGGGACATCTTCACTACTATTTGGGCATTGAGGTGATTCAAAATCCAAGGTACATATTCATCTCCCAGAAGAAGTACATTGGAGAACTGTTGAACAAGTTTGGCATGACTGAGTGCAACCCTGTTTCTACTCCAATGGAACAAAATTTGAAACTCACATCAAAAGAAGGGAATGAAATTAAGGATACAACCAAGTATAGACAACTTATGGGAAGTCTTATCTATCTTACTACCACAAGACTAGACATTTCATTTGTTGTTGGGATTCTTTCCAGGTTCATGCAAAAGCCTTGTGAAGGACATTGGTCTGTTGCAAAAGAGTTCTAAAATACTTGAAAGGAACTCAAGATTTTGGGCTCAAGTACTCTAAGGTGAATGACTCCAACCTGATCGGATATTCTGATTCAAACATTGTTGGGGATAAGGAAAATGGAGTATCAACTTCATGTTATCTCATTAGTCTTGGATCAGCAGTTGTCTTCTAGAGATCACACAAAAAGTTAGTGCCGACAGATTCCACAACAAAGGCAGAATATGTGGCAGTTGCAGAAGCGACGAAGGAGATTGTGTGGCTCGAGAAAATGCTTGAAGATTTGCAAGAGAAACAAATAAATTCTACTCCTCTTCTAGTTGACAATACTTCTACAATCAAGTTGGCCAAGAATCCCAGATTCCATGATCGAACTAAGCACATCAGCACAAAGTATCACCTGATTCAATATCATGTAGAGGGCAAGACTATTCACTTGACACATTGTTCCACAAATGAGCAAATTCCAGACATCTTCACCAAAGTGCTTGGAAGAGAAAATTTTGAAAAGTTCAGAATGATGCTTGGACTCACACACACCCCTTCAGATTAAGGGGGGCAATGTTGGACACGTAATCATTGCGATTATGTTACTTGTAACAATATTGTAAATATGAAGAGTCGTAGGTGATAGGAAGAGTCAACCGTTGGGGAAGACCAATAGTCACTCAGACTGTATTTATGTACCTATCATGTTAATGCAATATACATCAAGTGTGGAGTTATGTTTTCTGCTAATTTTAAATCTAAACTTTGAAATTTCAATTTGTATTTGTTATTTTTTAAATTCACCTTTGCATTTGACATACCCATACCCTGGCTTCTCCCTACACCTATATTTCAAAAAATGGCATACTCGTACCCATACCCACGTTCCCTTGCAACATAGGATGAAACTATTAGTGCGTCATTGGTAGGTGTCTTGCGTGGAAGGATCTCACAAGCAACTATCCTCCTAGAAGCCCTATGCACAACATCACATGGAGCCCAAGTGGTGCGAGCAAGAGAACAAATGTCAAACAATCCTAGTGTTCTCTAGCTAAGCAACAATAGGATGCTTCATTGCCCTAGTTCCCAAGCCCGAAGAAAAGAAGGTGGTGATATGGATAGTTGTGACATATGAGTTATGAAGTATACACCATCTAAGAGAGAGAGGCTCCCTAATGTATAAGGCAAGGAACCACCAATCAAAGTATCTAAAGAATGTCAATAAGAACCAATCCAAATCGCTATAGAGATAGTGAAATCTCATCTAATCTCATAGTAGACATAACATATAAAGATAAAGTGCCCTCAACTCTCAACCTCGCCCACAAAACAAAGTTTGCAAACCCATTCCACTTTAGGAAGATGACGAATAAGACACAATTGTGAGCATCTAAATTAATATGGTCCCCTAACAAGAACTCAATGGATTGGATATTACTCTTTAGAACATCACCACTTCAAATATGGCCAAAGCAAGAATTAAGATGTCTAGTGCATTTTCAATCCTCAAGCGAGGACTTGAAAAATGCTACCCATGAAGATCAACCTAATAACATGGAAGATGAGGGGGTGCTTTAAGAGATGGGAGAAGTGTGTTGTATCTCATTGTATTCACGGATTTCCATAGGTATTCATTAGAAAGGGGGCATGCCCATATTGTCCAAAAGGACAAAAGTCGTAACTAAAAATGTGAATGATACAAGTAATGATTCATATGCAATGATAAAAATCGGCATATATAGTAGCTAAGAGACACAACTATGCTGAAGTACATGACCTTCAATAATAATTATTGATATAAATAATGCACTTAGGTACATTACATGCCCTCCTGTCTAGGAAGGCTTCATCCTCAAAGCATATGGGAAAACAAGACAAAAAGATAATCAAAGCTCCAAGTAATATTGATGTGTTGTAGAAGCCTCAATCCATCCTCGGTTGCCTTTTATTGGAATTATCTATTGGTAAGACTCTCAAATGGAGCTTCTCTGATTATGGCTCCAAGTATGTCTTCGGAAAGAAGACATATTGGAATTCTAATTTTTGGAACATAAACAAAGTGTCATCTTTGTACAAAAGAATGTCGATAAGTCAATTGATCACAGCGATAATTTTCATGAATCGTGATTAGGATGACAATTAGGTTTTATTGAAAAAATATTTTCTTGATCTCCCCTTTAGGATACCCCTAATTAACCTTAAGTTGTGTACTTTCTTTACATGGTTTAAATTGTGTACTTATACATTAATCAAATACTTTTGTTGATTCATCAAGGAATAAAATCTTATCATTAGCAACAATTTTAATTTTCAAATTCAATAGAGTCTATACATGTTTCTTCGTCAACAACTTGAACTTCAATTTTCGAAAACATTCTTTTCCATTATTTTAATCATTTTAACTTCCTTGAGCAAGGTGTCATTTTGACTTTCTAGATGAGAAATTTTATTATCTTTTCCTTACAAAACTTTGTCAAAATTCTACAGTTTTTCCTTGCAATCTTGATCCTTTTGTTGTCATACTAGGTGACATTTAATCACGACATCTAGCACATTGTCTATATATACTAAGGATATAGCTTCCATACACAATGTCATTGAAAACTCATATGACCTTATCTTATTATTATTATGCCAAAAGGACAAATCTACACTACAGTGGTCAATAGAGACTCGATGCAACTTTAAACACAACGCATTAGCACCTTAGCATTCATGTCTCTCAATTCAAGCTGGTGCTCTTCCAGTCTCAAGGGGGTATCCCTAGGTGTTACTTATGATCTGCAAATCAAGCTTGGAAGGAGTGAAGTAGATCAAGAAACAAAGAAAACTCAAATGAAGGATGTATCAATGAGGGAATGATGAATCCAACAAGACCAGTGCATATTCCTTAGGCTATGGAGTCAAATGCAAAACAAAGGTCTGGGTGGAAGTGGGAAAATCCAATGGGGCATCCAGTTCAGATGAATCCTATTGGATCAAGGTAAGTCAGCCTCCTTATCACCATTGGGCAGGAAAATCCTGTAGGGGAAACCCCTACAGACAATTCTATCTTGGCTGCTTCAAGACTAAGTCTTGCATAAGGGCAAATTGACAACTCTGTCATGTCAAAGCTGCAAATAACAAAGTCAAATTAAAAATCATTGAGACTAACCCTAACACCATGAACCTTTGAGGATTGAATCACATCATTAAATCACAAATGTTCATACAACTAAGGAAAGAAATAAACTTAATCGAGTGGGAGAGTTGCAGCAAGAACAAGATAAAATTAACATGCCAAAAGAAAAGAGAAGATGACAACCAAACTACTCATTTTATTGACATCAAAGTCAGGGAACACATTACAACTAGAAGGGGGAACGAAATGCCAAGATCCAACCCTTTATCCATCTCTGGAACTAATTAAATAGATATCTCTTCCTCTCTAAGTGGTGCGCCTTCCTTGGCCAAGAATAGTCACACATGTGCACTCTAATTGAATCTTGAATCGATTTGGAACTTATGTAGTCTCTCATTCAAGGCACAGTAATCTCTAGATCTAAGTGGATAACGCTATGTGCAAGGTGTACTTCACTGAAACTGAATAGATAAAATTGAGTTCAAAATAGACTGCATGTATCCACCTCAACCAATGTACCCTCCTTGACAGTAATAATTAATTCTTTTACCGTCAATAATCTCCACGCGAACTACTCCCTGCATGGATAAGTCGGAATCTTTTCCAAAATGAGAGAGATATTATTAACCTGATTAATTATTTTTGTCTTTATCCACACCAGGCCACATCAATATCCTCATGCTCATCAAATTATAATTACGAAAATTATATTTTCTATACACTTTGACACAAGGCACCATCTCTCCAACTAATCATCACCCCTTCGAAACGACGTCACTACCTAAAAACAGCAATGACCCCTCCTAAAAAATAGGAACCTCAAAATGAGGAGTTGAGCATCCTAATTAATTGGAACTTAGAGCCAAAATGGCACCCATGGCAACACTTACTATAAATAGCATGTTTAAAAATAGACACTTCTAAAACTAGCACAATCTTGCATGTCAATGAATGCATGTCAATGAAAATGGGCTCATCTTACTTAGGTGCTTCCAAGGATTGGGAATATGTTCTATGTTTCGCAATGCAATACTTACAGCTGTTGAGAAATGTAGCTTGGACAGGAACTTCTTGCACAAGTTTTAGTGTGAACGTGCAGGAAGTGGTTCGAGACATTTCGAGGGTGACCAGTTAGGAAAAGTTGTTAATAATTATATTTTGTAAGTTCACTTAGGAAAAAGATGAAAATCTTATGTTTTGTAGTTGACATGGTCCTAGGAGTCTAATAAAGTGTATTTTATACATTAATGATTTAGTCGTGATTTATTCCAGACTGTACATCTCAAGATGAGATTAGGGTTTTGGCATATTAGGGTTTCAACAAAGCATAAAGAGGTACAAGATAGAGAAGTCAACCTCAGTTGAATAGATAAGGAGCAAGAGAGGAGTCAAAGCGCATCAGTGCAGCAAAATAGAATAACCGTTGCACGATAGGTCGTACCTCTGTTATTAATGTTTTCCCTTAATAGGTAGGCCATACAAGTCGTATGCAAGCCGTAAACCGTCTTTTGTAGCAGCCAAGGGTGATTCTGTGTTAAGAAGAGAAGAAAGAGGGTTTTTTGTCTAGAACAAGAAGAAAAGCAGCAGGTCGTACAGCGGGTCGTACTGTTATACCTTCATCTCTCACACAAGTCGTACATCTCTATTTAGGGGTGATTTTGTGGACCGTACAGCTGCTGGTTTAGCAGGTAGCAGAGATCACCTTGTAAGCTTTGATCTAAGGAATGAGAAGTTGATTTGAAGGAGAAATTATCTGTGTATGTGTATATTTCATTTATGCTTCCACTATTTACTTTTCAACTATTGTGTGATTGATGGTCTGTTCAAAAATTAATTTTCTGTTGATTAATAAATTCTATTGAGTTATTTAATGAGAAAAACATTAGGACAATGGCTATTACTTGGGGCTGGAAATTTTACATGGCATAGAGCTAGGCTCTTATTGAGATTCTCAAG
This sequence comes from Picea engelmannii, assembly GCA_009831015.1. NCBI lineage: Eukaryota > Viridiplantae > Streptophyta > Pinopsida > Pinales > Pinaceae > Picea > Picea engelmannii. The sequence goes on along the minus strand of ML782112.1, from coordinate 1,596,935 downwards.
GGTTTACAGCAATAGATCACTACCGAAACAGAGGCCAACAGTTAGAGGGTTTCAGAGATTGTGCTTGAACGACTAAGCACACTTGCAAGACAGTTTTTTGGTCTTACTTAATCAGATCTGAGAATTTGTATCTTAGATCTAAAAGATAGCAGCAGCTTGCCTTTGATTTGAGGACAGATTGGAAGGTGCCTCAAATTTCTTGCCTTTAAATATCAGTGTAACACTGTTATTGGAAGAGAATGATCTGTGGGATGTCATTAAAGGTGTTGCGGCTACATCTACAAATCTGTAGCAACTAGAAGCTCACAAGAAGGAAGTGAAGGCTTTGGATGCTATAAAGGATCATTTGATTCCTCACATATACGAGAAGAAGACTGCAAAGGAGATGTTTGATACCCTAGTTGGGCTCCACTAGAGCAAGAAGATAAACTGGAAGATGATATTGCGGAACAAACTCAGATCTATAGAGATGATCAGATCAGACATAGTTACCAGTTACCTAATGAAAGTCACGCATTATTTGTTACAACTTGTAGCAATTGGCGAGAAGATTGAAGATGCGGAGCTAGTGAACATGGCACTAAATGGATTCTCAGCTTCATGGGAAACATTTGTCAAGAGCATTTGTGCTCGCAAAAATCTTCCTTCTTTTGAAAAACTGTGAGATAACTATATCCAAGAGGAGACTCGGATGGAGTCAAAGGCTAACAAGAAGGGTGGTGACAATAACCTAGCCCTATTTGGACAAACGAAGAAGGGCAGAGGAAAGGGACCCAGCAAGGGCAAGAGAAAGAATGAGGAGTCAACCTCACAGCCAGGGAAGGAGGCCTTCAGCGAAACAAGTGCTTCATTTGTCATAAGCACGGACATTATGCATCACAGTGTCCAAACAAGAAGAAGGGCAAAGTGAAGTAGCAGCAAAAGCAAGTGCCAATCTCTGCAGAAACTCAGGTGAACCAATTTGCCACCAAACTCGAGAGGGATTTCTCAACGGTTTATTGCCTTTCTACCGACGCGATTCCAAGGGATACTTGCTATGTGGACAATGGGGCATCTTAGCATATGACATCAACCCAACAATGTTTTACCAATCTAAAAGACCACAACTAAGGGGTTCAAGTAGAGCTTGCTGATGATGCCAAGTACCTAGTAGTAAGAGTTGGTACCATTCCCTTCCAACTCTAGTCAAGGAACTCTTTAGAATTTGATGATATTTTGTTTGTTCCAAGTCTCAGGAAGAACTTGCTTTCAGTTTTGGTTATGGAGGATAAGGGCTATGCAGTATAGTTCGAGATCCAGGAGATCCTCATCAAGTCAAAGGAATCTAGCCTAGAAGTAGCACAAGTAATACAGGTTAGGGAAGGCAATCTATATAGGTTGCACGATGAACCTGTTCACGCCTTAGTACATAATAGTGACAGCTTGTGTGAGTTGTGGCACAAGAGGATGGAGAACCTACATCACAAGGTGTTTCCTATACTAAGAGAGATAATCATGGGTCTTCCAGAGTTTAGCATTGAGCAGCAAGGAGTCTACAAAGGGTGCATGCTTGGCAAGCATGCCAAGGCTGCTTTCCCAAGCAATGAGCATAGGTCTAAGGAGATTCTAGACCTAGTGCATTCAAATGTTTGTGGATCGATATTAGTAGCATCAATCTTAGGAAGCATGTATTTACTATTATGTTTCCTTTCTTCATGACTTCTTGCATAAGACTTGGATCTACTTCTTAAATACCAAGGATGAGGTCTTTAGCAAGTTTCAGGAGTCCAAAGCTCTAGTTGAGAACCAGACGAGGAAGAGGATCAAAATATTGAGATTGGACAATGGGGGTGAGTATACGTCCAAGGAGTTTGAGGGTTTCTGAAAGGAGAAAAGAATCAAGAGGGAGCTAACTATTCCATACGACCCACAACAAAATGGGGTTACAAAGAAAAAGAATTGATCCATCATAAGGGTTGCTAAGGCCATGATTCATGACCATGGTGTGAAGCCAAAGGTGAGTCATTTCCACGCCTTTGGTTGTCTAGTTTATATCCATATACCTGTAGAGAAGAGGACCAAGTTGGAGCCCTCCAACCGGAAGGGTTTACTTGTAGGTTATAGTGAGACTTCAAAGGCCTACAAGGTCTATGTTCTAAAGCAAAGGAAGACAATAGTGAGCAGGGATGTAAAGTTTGAGGAGGACCTTGCATCCAGGAAGTCCCATCAACCTATTCCAATGATAAAGGATGAGCAACAGGAAGCTTCAAACATTGAGCTAGGGTCACCATAGACAACAATGGGTTCCAGTATAGGACAACAACCTTCAGGTGAGGAGGAGACATTGGCCCCTACCAGTTCTGTCAGGAGACCTCGATGGTTCACTTAAACATTGAGGGATGCTCAGGAGTATGTTAAGGCTCCTAGAAGCACATTTAGAGAGCGCAGACCTCCAACGAAGTTTCTAAACTACGTGGCACTAATGAGCAAAATTATAGATTCAAAGCCTTCCATCTTTTATGAGGCAACAAACCACCAAGTTTGGCAAGATCCCATGGTGGAGTACACCTCCATCAAGAATAATGTGTGGGACATAGTACCAAAACCGAAAGGGAAGTCAGTAGTAAGTTCTAAGTGGCTCTACAAAATCAAGCATGTTACAGATGGCAGCATCGAAACGTTCAAGGCGAGGTTTGCAGTGAGAGGGTTCTCCCAAAGAGAGAAAATGGACTATGAGGAGACATTTTCTCCAATCACCAGGTACACTTCCATTAGAGCAATTATGTCTTTAGTTTCATTTATGGGATGGAGAATACATCAGATGGATGTTAAAACAACTTTCCTTAATGGAATAATAGAGGAAGAAATGTACATAAAGTAGCCTTGGGGTTTTGAAGTAAATGGGAAGGAGTCCCATGTTTGTGGGCTTAAGAAGTCCTTGTACGGACTCAAGCAAGCACCACGAGCATGGTATTCTAGGATTAATGGATATTTGCAGAGAGTGGACTTCACCAAAAGTGACGCAGATCCTAATTTATATTCATATTGTATTCCCATGCAACTCGTCGTCTTGCCCATCTGTGGTTTCGACTTACCTCTACATAATTATCGTAGTCGAGTAGTTTAGCTCTCTCTCATCGAAGTCTATCAATGAATCTGATCGACTAGTCACAACACCACCGACCCAACCAACCCCGATTATAATTTTTTCTTCTGGAGAAACACAGATCACGAATTCAACATTGCAGAGTCTGACTTTCTATCTCCTTCCGCACTTCCCTCAGCACCGTAGACTCCCTCTGCGTTCTCTTTCCACGTGAAAGACCTCCTGCTCTTCGGTGCCCTTGCTTTCAGCGTTTGGCATGACTAAATGTGTATAATATGTACATTTCCATGCATGCATTTAGCTCACTAGGCAAACGATGCCACAACTTCATTAACATGTTTGCGGTAACGGGATTAGCACAAGAATCATAAGAGTCAGATAAATCGCTCAGGACAGTGAGTGATAGAGTTCATTGATGACCAAAACGGCGTGAAATGCTCGCGTGGAAAGGCAAACGGTTGTTTCGCTTATTCTGAGTCTTGAGGGAGATCCTAGTAGCCTCTGTAACCCATACTAGTAGCTTGGATCGGTCATAGATTTCCCGGTCAGTAAGCCTCCTATTTCTTTTTTGAGGTTGATGTACATGCTTGCCATGGAATTCACATATTCATGTTCATGTTTCAGAGATAGTTATTTGAAAAGTTGGGTCTATCCCCTTATAAAGAGTTGCCAACTTCTCTAAATTCCTTAAAAGATTAATCTTTAGTAATCAGATTGATGATGTACATATACATTTGAGCATGTGCGTATAGAATAAGTCAACAAAGCAACTTTTCACTCATCATTATTATTTACTTATGTCTGGCATGAAATCTACATATTAATGTTCATCTTTTGGTGACACTTATTCAAAAAGTTTGAGAACTAGAGGAAGGGGAAGTAGACTACAAACAAGGTCGAGAGTTCAAGTTCTATATGCACGGGTTATGGCTAGGTGAGACCACTAATAGTGTCAAAGGGACATTTGATGTATGGTGATGGAGCTCAGTTTTCTAGTTTTTACTGTATGTTGGGCAAATATGCATATGCAATGAAGGACAACATTTCCTTTGTAAAGCTTATAGGGCTTTTAGAAGATTGAGGACCGCTTGTGAAAGGGCCAAAAGAACTCTTTCATCCACTGCTCAAATCAGGTCACAAACGGCTAGGGTATTGTTGGCATTTGTTTCGGGTTTCCTATCAACTTTTGTTTTGTTCAAGCTATTCACAATTTCATCGATTCACTTCTCTACTCTCATAGTTTGAACAAACTTGAGGTTATGGAAGCCAACTTGCCCAACATCCATAGAAGAAGTTTTTCTTAAATTTGACCAAGGGGTGTACACAATGTCAATGTTATTCAGTTTGTTTCCTTGAATAGTTCACTATGGTCTGGTATTTTAGCTTTCCAAATTGAATTACATTGTAAACATGTGCATTTTCAGTAGAAGCCGACACCCACCATTTGCTTAGTTTGAATTGTTGAGTTGCAAGAAGACCTTTGGGATCTAAATCAGTCTTTAAATGGCCCGAATTGATGAATTATTAGAGTTATTGAATACTCTAATACTCTCCACTGTCGATGATATGATCACAATTGACAAAGCAACTCTCACTAATGTTCTAACCTGTTTACAAGATTTGCAGGGCAAAATCAAATTTCTCCAGCTTGAATCACAACTCCAACAAGATGAAATACAATAAAAGAATCAGCATTTTGAACTGGTCCTTGTTTAGAACAATTCACTTTTTAAATTTGAGAATGATTCCTATCAACAACGAGCACATGATCAAATCAGTGACACCACTTCAAAAGCAGATTAAAATGAAGATGAAGTTTGTCATAAACAAGTTTCGGGTGCACTTTCCAAGCCCATCATCAAACCTTGGGAAGAAATCATCAACAAGAAGTGCAGAACAGATCTTGGATACAAATTGGAAGTGACCTATCACATTCCAAATTATTCCAAACCAATCCAGTTCAAAAGTGTTGGATTCCTTCAAGAAAATTTATCTTCACCTGCCCCAGTTCAAGATCATATTCCTAAATGCCAACATTGTCATCGAGTTGGCCACATGGAAGATCAATGTTTTGATCTTCATCCTTGTAAGCATTGTGGAAAGCATAATCACCCTTCAGATAAATGTTCCAAATGTAAGAAACCTGCAAGAATAAAAGATCACTATGGGTGGATCAGTTCTTGGCAATGGTCATCAATAGCCAAGAAGATATATCATTTACCGAAGAATTCATTCTCAATTATTGACACATCTTGCAATGGAAAGATTTTCATCTTCTCACCTTGTACCTGATAGGGGGGATAATATCAGTGATTGACATTCAGACTTCAAGTTTCAAAGTCCTAACAATCGAGAAGGCACAAGCGAGCCGGACTCAAAGCCATATTCCATCAGCATGATTTGGTTTGTGGTCTTCCTTAAACCACCATTTAGTAGAAGATTTATAGCTTCTGCTAGACAACAATTTGTGGTCATCTTTAAACCTTCATTTGAGAGCACTTCCAATTAGCAGAAGACATCAGCTTCTAGCTAGCCAAATTAGGAAATGTTTCGGGAACAACAGAGCCTTAGAGCCATGTTCCAAGGTTTTTGGTCTTCCTAACACCACCATTTAGTAGAAGACATCAGCTTCTGCTAGCTTAGCCTTATAGCCAAGTTCTAGGGTTTGTGGTCTTCCTTAAACAACCATTTAGTAGAAGACATCGACTTTTGCTATCCATTTGGTTTGTGGTCATCCCAAAACCACTATATTCAAAGAGCACATTCAACCATTGGCAGTTGTCCACTTCAAAATTTCAGCTCTCTACTTGGACTCACATACACCCCTTCGGATTAAGGGGGAGAATGTTGGAAACCTAATCCATTAGGGTTATGATTATTTCACTTGAGAAGAAATATGAAAAGTCAAGTGAATAGGAACTGTCATCAAGAGTCCAAGAGACCTCTTCGGAGATGAACCCAAAGGTCATAGATCATGTATTATACACGTATCATATTAATAAAATGCATTCCACGCTAATCTCCATTCATGTGCATTCTAACAATCTACTTCTGCTACGCGGAAATTTTATATCTGCTACGGACTTCTTTCTTCTCTAACAGATCGTGTATGACTGGGGGTTGTGTATTTGTGTCTCTTGTCTGAGTATACACGAATTTTTCCTGCTCACGGTCTGCTCCCTTCTTCTACGTCACAAGCCTACTAGTGGCTCTTGTTACCTCCCTAGTTGCACTAGGCAGAACTGACAATGATCCACAAAGATTGAACAAGTCATTTGTTCAAAATCAAAGTTTAGAAGTCCAACCGAGCCTTATGGCCCCTTCAAAAAATTTCTTCTTCTTCTTCTTCTTCTTCTTCTTCTTTTATGTGTGTTCCATACCCCCATGGGGGAATTGTAATAAAATGAGCTAGCATGAGGTCTCTATTATGTAAAAGACTTAGCTCCCTAAGACTTAGTCATCAGTGCATACTCTAGAGTGTTTTTTTTACTTGTTAATTATATCTTTCTTTTTAGCAATTTATAATTTTATAAGTTTTTTCACTCACTTCCTCCAAAGCTGGAGTGTCTACTAATGGTTAGGCCTTCGTCTGTGTGTGTGTCTGAGTCTAGTGTCTAATGTATATTACCATGCTAGTCATTTATATAAAGTCGTATGGACATGCATTAGGTCCCCCTAGGATTTTTTTAACTATTTCAATACGTCGTAAAATTTCTTGTAAAACGGGAATTTTTACCTTGTTAATTGATGTAATATTAAATAAGTGATACTAGGAGGTGTTATATGCCTTAGGGGTATCATTTTCTAACCCAAAAAAACCCTTTTACCTTTGTACCCCCTTTTTGAGAGAAAAAAAATATGACTTTTGCTCACCAATAATTAATTTTACTCAAATAAAAGACAAATAAATCAGCTCCCTATAATTTAGGAAAAATGTTTCTAGCTTGTCTCTAGTTTACTCCACCTCACTAGTGGTTAGTGGCACTTCAAGATGAGTTAGTGGCAGTTGAAAAGGAGTTATGTGGCAAGATATCTTGAGTTGGAGGAGTTTCCAAAGAGGTGCGCCCTCCCTCCCAAGAGGTGGCCCACTCATGGAGAGATGCACCTATCTCTTGAGAGGTGGTGCCCTCTCATCCTTCTTCACTTCAGTGGTGGCATCTCTCTTGAGTTTACTTGAGATGTGGCGACCATCCAAGCATCCATTTGTCTCTTTCTCTCTTCAGTGGTGCACCCCCCCTCCTTGGGATCTACGCCCCTCTTCCTATATATTGAAGCTCCCTCTCCTCTCTTTGGTTAATGAGAGTTTGGGCATGCTTGTTGTTGTAATACCATTGTAATACTTATTCATTGGAATAAAAAAGGATTTGGAGGTCAAGAAGGTGGTTTGTGCTATTGTGTGGATGCTTATTGTCATGTGTTTTTAATCTATGAGGTAATATTTGTCTAATTTCTTGCTTTTGGAATTGTTAGTTTGGCCTTTGAAGGGGTGTTGTCACCCAGTAGGATAGGATTTATCTAGCTTGCTTGCTTTTAGATCCTATTGTTTATCTATTTTAGAGATTTTGATTTGCATGCATGTTTTGGTTGACTAACATGCTTTTCAAGTCTCTTTTGTAGGTGACACCAATCATTTAACAGTTTTATTGCAAGTATTTTAAGCTTACATGTCCTCATTGCTTGGAGAGGTGGTTGAACTTGCTTGTATCTTCCACAAACTCCAAGATCCTTGAAGACATAGTCCCTCATCAATCCACCGGGAGACTCCATTGCCCAAGGGTTCCAAGCTGTCAAGCTTCTCTCTATCTCTCCTTCAAGAAAACTAAAGATTTCATTGGTTACTTTCTTTACATGCATAAGTAGATCTAAATTTCAATTGCTAATCAAAGGTAGATTTTACTTTTGCATGCATGCATGTTAGATCTAGTTTGCACCTATAAGTTTTCATCTAAAGTTAGATGTAGCATATAAAGGGTTATCTTTTAGCAAGTATTTCATTAAAAATCTCAAGGCTAAAAGGTAGTTTCAATTTTAGAGCATTAAAATCTTTATTTGGCAATCTTAGTGCCATTTAGTTTGTTGTCCTAAAACAGCAAACAAAATTCACTAAGAAAGCTTGCTTGTTTTCTTGGTCCTTTGCTAACTTAGTTCATAAATTTCATTTGGCAATTTTTTGTGCAAAATCTAACATCTTCTTGCAAGTTGTCCCAAAAGCATTTTCGGCATTTTCTCCACTTTAGCTTGTTTTTTTTTGCAAGTTAACGAACAGCCAAGGGGAAACTCTGCCTGATTTTCGAGGATCCAGAGCATCCGAGAGCACCCAAGGCACCTAACCTTCTTCTAATACCAATTTTCTCTCATTATTGTAAGTTTGTTGGTCTTAATTCTATGAAAGACCATCAAACCTTCTTCTAAAAAGATTGTAATTCAAAAACAACAGTGGGATCACCCACCAGACCTCTCACCCCCCAGCCCCGTGGGGATTGTCTCCTTTTTTGCATTGTGTCATTTTCATGTGTCCATTTTCCATTTTAGCAAGTTAAAATAAATCTAAAATAAACCCAAGCACCGCAAACTAGTTAGCTTAGTTTCAATTTCTTAGATTAGTTAGTTTAGTTTCATTTCCGATTGTTTCGTTTTGGCAAAGTAACAAACATTCCCTGTCAGGGCCTTAGTATGCTCTCGACCATTGCGAGCTTTGCTTGATCTATGGCACGATCAAAAAGGGACCTGAGTTGTGTGGAGTAGTTTAATTAGGAAAATCCTTTTGCCATTATTGCTCATAGGAACTGATACTTGTGGAATTGCATGTGAGTTCAAGGGGGATACTTTGAGACTTAGTTTCTCTCCTCGTTGGAAGTCCTGCAGTTTTGTTTGTACCCATTTGAGGGATAATTGTTAAAGGGCCATACATTAGTTTAAATTTCTTTTTCACACTTACAATTTTCATGCACAAAGTGGACTTGCACTATCGGTCCATTTCACTCAATTAACCCACTAATTCAACCAGATGTATTTAACTAATAAAATTTACAAGAGCATTGCAACACATCTTGCAACACTTTACTTTTGGCACCGGTTTACATATTTCATTTGTTTATTTCCATTTTGCTTATCAGCATTTACTTTCAAGTGCTCGCATTTGTTTTTCAAGCATTATCTCTTGTGTTGACGTACTTTACTTGCACAATATCTTTCGCATAAGCAATTCTATTATTATGTCATGATATGTTGCTAAATTAGTTGTTCTTGCTTTTGATGTCATTTAACTCCTAGAATAATATTCTGCTTAGTTTAATCAAGCCTTAGATTCTTTTATTACGGACTACCCCCCTTGGCTTTGCTAGGAGTTAACCTAGACGAAGAAGTCCAGTGTCAGCTGACAATTACCCAATATATGACTTGCCCCCAAGGCCACACCCAGTGGATTGAAGATTTCTTCCACATGACCCGAGGTGTGGATTAGGCAGCAACAGGTATCACTTTGAACCTTGCCTTGCCTCTAGGCTCTGCACATCTTCGCTCTTCTCCATGGTCCCTATTCTCATTGGTCTCATTCACAGTCTTCAATCAGTGATCTCAATCAAAAGCTTTGGACCATTAATACTTTGATACAATGTTAAGATAAGATAAGATATGATATGATAATTTTATTAATGTCCAACAAGTGACCACAAAAGTAGATCAAAGGGACTAGAAGATACATCCAATGTAAATATAACGTGGGAGTGTGAAAGAAAATCATATAACAATGTTGAAAGAAAAAAAAAAGGCTAAATGATGCAAAAGAAAACTAAGCAACTCCTATAACAATGCTGAAAGAAAAAAACGCTAAATGATGTGAAAGAAAACTAAGTGTCTAACCAAATGCTATGCGCTAGTAGTCAAACAAAAGATAAGATAGTGTGAATGTAGTATTACAAATAGAGACCCCAAGACTAGAGAACTCGCAATTATATGGGAGAGGGAGAGATGATATCAAACTGTGAAGAGGAGAATCAACAATGCGGCATGATTATTCATTGTAGAAGATGACATTCAGTGCATATATTTGGATATAACCAACATAACTCCCCATAGGTACAAGAGTATGTCTCAAGTCCTATGACTTAATTAACCTCATTTACTTTATTCACTAGACTAAGTTACATTTACTTTTTACCTAGGCCTAATACTACTACTTAAATTTTTTTTATTTATGTGCACAAGTTAACATTGGTCATTATATTATATCAGTCAAGATTTATATGAAGATTTAATTTCAAGAAAAAAAAAGATGCACATTGTATTTATATCATATGCCAAAGAAAAAATAGAAAGAAATCATCAACAAATGTAATCTATAAATAATACATCATGTGAAATTTCAATAAGACAAAAAAAGAATATACATAACTATGAAATTGGTCCTAAAAAATCTCGCTACTCTCCTAGGAAAAAGTCCTTCAGCGGAAAGACAGAGGAGGTTTGGGAATAAGAAAGCCTTCTCTACTAAGTTTGGCTCTTGGAGCCAAGATTGGCTAGAATTTAAAAATCCCACCACTCTCTTGGTTGACACACATGATTTTGATAAAATAGTTTGAGACCGTAGATCAGTCAGGAGCCTTAGATTTCTTCTCCTTTCGAGCTAAAGGCTCTCAGATCTAAAAATAATTTAAGAATTCCATATTTCTTACTAAGGAAAATATATTCCAAAATCCAATTGACAGAGAAAACTTGAAAAAGTGCTGCTACGGGTAGACAACTTTTTGGGGCAAAGAGCTTGAGCTGAAAATCAAGAGATAAAAAGGATAAGTTTTAATATAGGGGGGCATAAATACAATCAGATTTCATAGTTTGGGGATGCAACTAACAATAGCAAATTAAATCCAAGATCAAAGGGTGCTTTGAATTTCATCAACTTCCCAGCATTCTAAGAAAAAGAGCTAAAACTTCTAAATATAATAGCAAATTACGAGCCCCTATCCAGAGACGTGGAAAGACTACTGGATATAGGGACAAACAAAAACAATGGGCAAATATACAGTTGAAGCATGTTGAGAAAAACTCTTGAAAAAAGTTAAAACAACATCATCAAAAGATGCCAGAAGTTATATGGAAGAAAATTTGGATCTCTTACTCCATCCCAAAAGTTAATATGTTCTTTTGGATCCCAGCATATAAAAAAACCCTCACAACAGACCTAGAAAAAGAGTTCTACATGACCTCCAAGATGTACCCCTTGCAGGAAGGATGAAGAAAAACTAGACCTTCTTTTTCTTTATTACAAGGAAACAAGAGACTTATGAAGATTATTGCTAAGCTCTAACCAATACCTTTATCTCCTTCCATTGTGTCCAAAGGACTGGAGTTACATTTTCAAAGACTGGCACAAAGTCTATCCAAGATCACAAAAGATAAAACAATCATCAGAAAATCTTGGTTTCTGACGCTTAGGTATGGGCAAAGGAGAATTTGGAATCTCATAGATAATATTTAACACTAAAAGGGCAGATATCATCAGTGAAGTAAAGTTAAAGTTCTGATTATAGAATCCATGAAATCAAACTGCAATAAGGTGAAGCATGGTAACTGTTATCCACCAAGTTACACTAGGATGGACTTCCAGCAAGCCGCCAAAGATTAAACAACTCCTTGTTCAAAATTCAAAGTTCAGAAGTTCAACCAGTCTATCAGATCACCCTTTTTCCACATTTTCCATACCCTCGGGGAATTGTAATAAGAGATGTTGCATGATGAACTTTGTAAAAGGTCTTAGCCACCTAAGACTTAGACATGAGTTGTTACTCTTGAGTGTTTTTTTACTTGTTAATTATATTCTGTTGTCTGAGCAATTTATAATTTTTGAGTTTTTTCACTCAATTTCTCCAAAGCTGGAGTATATACTCATGGTTAGGCCTTAGCATGGTTCTAACCCTAGTGTCTAGACTCTAATGTATATTACCATGCTAAACATCCTCCTAAAGTTTTATGGAAATGTGTTAAATTCCCCTTAGGATTTCAATTAATTAAAAAATTTCCGTAAAATGGAATTTTTTGATTGTAAAGTGAAGTTGTAATAAAAAAGTGGTCCTAGGAGGCTTCATATGCCTTGGGGGTGCTCATTTTTGGACCTAAAGCACCCACATTACCTAAATACCCACTTTGGTGAGTGAAATTAGTGATTTTAATCACTAAAAAGTTAATTTTACTCACAAAACCCAAAAAGAACAAAAAATCAGGAAAAATCAGCCAATGCTATTTCCTGGGAAACATGTCAGAAACATGTTTTGACATGTTTGAGGTCAAATAAAGCCTAAAAGGCTATGTGACAACCAACGGAGAGATTCTATTGGTTGAAGAGTGAATGAGATGCCCTCTATCTTTAGTTGTGGCATGTGGTCAAAGAGAGGGTGCGCCCCTCTTGAGAGGTGGTGCATTCTAAGAGAGGGCAGCCTACCTCTTGAGAGGTGGCGCCCCTCTATCCCCCTCCTCCTTGCCACTTGTTAACGTTTTGGGTTAAGAGAGAGGTGGCAGCCATTACCTTAACATTTGGCAGCCCTCCTCTCACAAGTGGTGTGCCCCTCTCCTCCACTTGGTGCGCCCTCCTCTCTTGCCCTTTGCTATTTAAATAAAGCACTCTCCCATTGTAAAGCTAGTTGGAGCTTGGGAATAGTGCTTGCATATCATTTGTATTGTATCATCATTGTTGTGAATTGGAATAAAAGGCTTTGAAGGCTACATTCTTGTGTCAATTTCATGTGTGGAGCATCTATGTCATGTACTATTTTGTGAGGTAAAATTTGTTATTTTGCTTTTCTTGTTTCAACTGTTAGTAAGTGGCCTTTTAGTGGAGCTATCTCCAAGTAGGATAAGGTTAGAAAAGCTAGCTTGCTTAATAATCTTATTGCTTATGTACATCGAAACTTTTTATAATACATATCCATTTTGCTTAATGTTTGTCTTTATGAAGCATTCTATGTAGGTAGCACCATTCTACTAATGTTTGTTGGCAAGAGATCTATAAGTGTTGCGGGTTCTCACACTTGAAGAGGAGATTGGACTTGTTTGCCCCTATCTTTGTCTTCAAGATCTAAAAAGGACATAGTCCCTCTTTGATCCTGTTGACCACCTATTTCAACTAGGGGGTCAACTCCATGTGCCATGATGATATGTACCTGATGGCGCTACTAGTTTGAAGACTTAGTGGTTCTAAAAGGCAGTTTTGATCTCAGCACGTGTTTTTGTAATTGGAATTTCTGCTCCCCTGCGTGGAATAATAATGTAATGGGTCTGCATGGATCATAGTTTAGGTTGGTTGCCTAGGACTTTATCATTAGAAGAATCTCTTTCATCGAGTGTTTTTTTCCTCAGGTTATTAATTTGGCCTAACCAGCCTTATTAATTTCCCTTGAATTTTTCACTCCCACAATAATCCTCCAAAGTGGTGAAAGGCGTTCTAATGGTCAATCCCTATGGTAGCTAGTGTCTAGGAATATTGTAAATGACCATGCTAGACATCTCCTAGAGTCTTGCGGAATTCTGTCGAGTTTTAATAGTTTTTAAAAAAAAAAATTAAATTACCTAGTTAATGGTAATTTTAATTAAATTTGATGTAAAAATGTAAAAACTAGGTCCTTGGGATTTTTGATAAGGGTATTTGTACTCAAAATAAATGGAATGAGACCCCCTACACCTTTGGACCAAGTTTCAGCTCAATTGGACAAGTTTTGCTAGGTCATTGCCCATGAGGAGTCCACGTTAGTCAAAAATCAACAAATAATTGGCTAAACTAAAAAAGCAAAAAATTGTAAAATGAGCAAAAAATCATGAGAGAGTGGGAAAGGTTTCCTAACCTTTTTCCTAAGTTGGAAAAGTAATTTTCCACTTAAAAGACCCCCCCTTTCCTAGCCAACAACTTAAAGTGGTGTTCCTTAGCTAATTGACATGTGGGAATTAAAAAGTTGAAGTGAAAAAAGCCACATAAACCCTAAATTCGCCCCCCTTGGTGTCTAACTTAATGTTTAACCATAGGAAAAGGTGTTTCCCCCGTTTCCTCACTCAACCCTCACTCACTTACCAAAACCCTAAAAGTGACTCTTCCTTGACTTTGTCTATTTCTCTTGGATGTGTGACACTTGTAGCTCATCCAAGAGGGGTCACTCTTGGCTCCCAAGTATAAATAAGAGTCTCTCCTCCCTCATTTCACACATTTATTCTCAGTGCAAAGTTACTCTAACCATTTCTCTCCTCTCCTCTCCTTTCTCTCCCACTCTTCTCTCTCATTCATCTTGCTCTCTATTTATTTTCTCAAGCATGGGCAAGTATTTGTCCTAGCTTGCTTCTAGTACAATAAAACTTTGGAGGATCCATGGTGTGAAGAGTCTTCTTGGTGCCATATTGCTCAATGAGGTGATTTTGTTCTAGTTATTTCTTGCTTTCATTTCTTGTAGATCTAGAGTGGGGATCCCAAGCAAAGAATTTTGTTTGGGTAGATCTTTTGGTAGTAGTATCATAGATCTAGTGAGTATCAGTGTTCACCCCTTTCTCTTTTCTATAGCATTGTTTCAAGAAATTTGCAGGTCACCTAAGGGTTTTGAAGATAGATTTCAGATCTGGAAATCTTCCTCGTCATCCACATAAAACCTCTAATATGTTTTGTTCTGCTTTTTTTTTCATATTCCTCTATGTTTGGGTGGATTCGTATTCTGAAATAGACCAAAAAAGAATATATTTATTGTTGGCTTTGTACTATAATTTTCTGGTTTCCACTATCAGAAATTTTCTGCAGATTTTTTGTCATTTCTACAGCTTTTCCAGCAAGTTTTACTTGCTGGTTTTTTGCAGGTTTGTGACAGAAACGTGGAGGAACAATCCATTTGGAGCCATTTAGAGTCAAGTAAACTCTTCCTAAGCAAGGGTATTGAATACCCCCTTCTTCTTCTCCTTTCTCAAGTTGTAAGCAAGCCCAAGAGAGTCTCTAGGGCTTTGCATTTCTCAAGCAAATTAAAATTTCTGCGTTTTTTATTTCTAGTTTGCCTACACCTAGGAAAGAGTATGGTCAAGCCAACCATCCTATACTGTAAGGCTAGTTAATTAGTTTTATTTTCAGCATTGTTTTTCATTTCTAGTTTGTCCCACTTGTCCTTAAGACAAGGTTGTGTGGCTAGGATTAGTTTCCTTTCAAGTTCTTTTATTCTTTATTGTTTGCCTACACCTAAGAAAGAGTTTGGCCAAGCCAACCATCCTATATCGTAAGGCTAGGAATTTAGTGGTGGTTTATTGCTTCTAGTGCTTGTGTTTCATGTGATATCTTTATATCTTAGAAGCTCTTTTCATTTCATTGCTTAAGCTGTGGAGGCATAGTAACTTGTGTTTTTTTTAAGCAATTCTTTTATTTCCAAGTACTTACTTTGCTTTCAAGTTCAATCACTTAATCTCTTTCAAGTTTAAGCAATTTACTTTGCTTTACTTGCAAGCACTTAACCCAACTTAACTCAATAATTCTTAAGGCTCAACTTACCTTAGATCCATAGGATTTCAATCTATCTAGTTAATTAGAGCACCTTTAACTGTCTCAACTTTGCAATCAAAAAAGAAACCTAAGGAAGAAGCAAGGGGTGATAGATCAGGGATGGTCTCACGGCACTAGGTGTCCCCCTTGTGGAGTACTTTTGTTCCCGAATTGACCTATGGAGCTAGGGTGTGGCCTTGTTTGCCTCACTTCTTGAGCACCCAACAGTCTTTTTGGTATAAGCGGGGAGAGTTCTAGGGAAGTCACATAGTTTTAGGATTCACACTTTAACTTAATCAACTTAATCAATCCTAAAACTTAACCCACCTCAACTTGGTATAATTTCTTAACCTGTTGATGGTTTATGCTCTTTAATCTTGCAAGCATTTCACTTTAGTTACTTTACATGCAATTTTATTTGAGCACTTGTGGATAATTAACTAGTAGTTGCGCATCTCTTGCCCGTCGAGGCTTTTACTTGCTTTATCTATTGTCCATTTGAAGTTGCACACTTGCCCGTGGAGGCTCTTTCGTTGGATCTTGCATTTATCTTCAATTGCCCCTTGAAGTTGCGCATCTTGTGGAGGCACTTCTTGTTTGGGTTTGTAGTTGTGTTGATGCCATTGAAGACAACCCCTTGAAGTTGCGCATCTTGTGGAGGCACTTCATTGTTTGGGTTGTTGACTTGTTGTGTTGTGGTGATTATCTCTTGAGTATTCTTTCCTTTCCCTGCACAAATCAAGTCAAGCTAGTGTTTGTTTTCCTTTCTTGTTCATAGTTGTATATTGTTGTATCTTTAGTATTCTTTATATTCTTTTGTATAGATAGTTGTATCATTTATTTATTCAATTGTTGTGTAAAGTAATTATTTTGTATCTAATTGTAATCTTTTGTAAAGTCTAATCTCATTGTAACTTTAGTTGACCCCTTGCCCAACCTTAGGCACTAGTCTTAGTTGACTTAGGAAAAGGGTTGCTTCTCATTGAAATCTTGCATTTGCATTGTTTACTC
>ML782112.1:1548488-1572634 GCA_009831015.1 Picea engelmannii | reverse complement strand
AAATAAATTTTCGGCTCTTGCTCCTTTGCTCTCCAAACCCCAAAATCTGTTTGCAAAATGAGACTAAAAAATCCAAAAATCGCTTTTAAAACGCCACTTTCCGCGGGCTCTGCAACATTTACCATCAACTCGCGATAATATTGCGACATTTTCGAAAATGCCGTGATAATAATGCAACATTTTCAAAAATGTCGCAATATTATCGCCGGAAGAAAATGTCACGATTTTTTCTGGCGATAATATCGCCGACCCTGAATTTGGCGATAATATCGCAATGTCGGCAATAACATTGCGATGTTGGTAACACTGAGACATACCACAATGCCACTGAGGACAGGTGGAAGACATCTAAGGCTTAAACTCAAGTAGAGGAATTAAACTCTGGACTTCAACAAGTCAAAAACCTCCAGGCGATACAAAGAAAGAAGAGGAAGGAGAGCAAACCCCTTCAATGGAAACTAAAAGGTCAAAAACAAAAAACTAAGAATCTCACTAAGGAGGCTCAGAGCCTTAAAGATCATCTGGAAAAGATTGACTCCAGATTCAGTTTGAACACACACACCTGTAACAGCTCATGACTGCCAACAAACAACATGAACAACTGCAGCAACTCATTCAATGAACCTTATGGAAGTGACAGTGGCATATAGCAGCATGCAGCCAGACCCTTCAGCAAAACCTCACAGGTAGTGCCATAATCCAACATAACCCTTCTCAATATACAATTATGGTCCCTCAAGGCTATAAAAATATCAGTTTTGTTTTCTGTAGTTTTTTTAATATTAAGAATTACAATAATGTAAAAGGTAAAAGGGAAAAATTCTATGAAAAACTATTTTTCTACACAAACTGACTACAAGTATAGCTAGAGCCTTGTAATTCAGTATCTATAATATAATTGTTTACATTCTTTTTGTTTTAAAAAAATAAAATAGAAGAAAGTGGTCCTGGTTTATGGTAAATTATCAATGATCATTGAGTAGCAAAGACAAATAACAATATTGTCTTAAACTACTTGCACCTTTCCAACCTGCATATTATGCAACAACACTTCCTATTTGAGCAATGGTAAAGAAAACATATGTTAAGGTGCAGGAGAAGATAATGCCACCTCCTTTGCATATTGTTGTATGCTCTTCGTCAAACTAATCATCATAAGGATCTAAAGGCAAGGAATTTTTGTATGCAACCATTGAGATAACATAGCTACATCTCATATCAATAATCACAGACCAAGATAAGGAAACTATGAAATTTTTGGACAAACTACAGAAAAAAAAACACAACTGACTCCAGCAATCATATGGTAATCAACGACCTGAACAAGAACAGTTTACCATTCAAAATACATAATGATAAGAATTTCAAAATTTCAAGCTTCATTTAGATCTTAACAGTAAGGTTCTTTTTCTATATAACAACAAAGCTTAGACCCTATATAACAACAAAGCTTCTCAATGATCTCAACAACTGAAACTAATCCTAACAAGTATTAATTGAACCTGGGAAGCCTATCAAACCCTCATCTAAGGACATTGCCTAAACAAATGAAAAGAAAAGCAATCACACTTTTAATCGATTTTGAATACAGAAATATGCACAAAAACTAGATAATATTTGCAACATGCATATTTATACCCCTTATCCTAGAGATAAAACAACAGAACTAATCCATACATTTTTAATAACCTAACCAGGCTCCAAAAATAAAATAAAACATAGAGAACAAGTTGGAACCCTTGATAAAGCATTCATAATGAAAGAACTAAATTTCTTACTGACAAGCCATATGCTTAATATGCGACAATTTATTATACATAGCATTTGGTTATGGTTTGTTACAAAATTAGAGGTTAAGATTGATGTGCATAATGTCTGTTTGAGAATTGTGAGAACCATTTGGATTGAAGTCTTTGTTTCACAAACCTTTCTCTGCTGAGTTTGCAAAAATAAGGTCAGCCGAAGTGAGTAAAAGAGATACCAAATCCGACCATCTTCTTTCCAACATATAGGATTGGGCCTCCTCAATGCAATGTATTACTTGAGGCTCTGCAACCTGCTCAAACAGATTGAAAAATACAAAAGGAATTACAGGGAGCTCAATGTCCTCTGATGATAGAAGTCAAGATATCATTGGAGCTGTCTATGAGAAAATATCTCCAGTGAACATAAAATAACTATCAGTCATTGGCATTTGGCATGCACTAATGGCTAGCCGCTAGACAAACATGCCATTTGCATAGAAAAGATCAACACTCAGTATCTAACATCAAAAACCTTGCACAGCAATATCAAAATTTAAATTAAACTGATGGCATTTTTTACAAGAACTTGACATAAAGTAATTGGATTTAAAAATACACAGTAAGAATTGCAACTTACTTCAGGCCCTGCATTTGCCCACGCCATTTCTGCAGTGAACCGAGCCACAGCAAGAGTAGCATCCTCATCTGAAGTCTCAACAAGTGCTGCCATCCTACACAACCAACCTAGACATGACAAATTTACATCAACATCAGATACAACCACATAATTTACTGCACTCCACAATCAATATTAGATGATAAGTGACATTAGCTGAGCAAAAAAAACTACCAATACTCCTTTTCTAACATCTAGTCAGACCAAAAAGGTGAGTCAATGAGATCTGCGAATTGAGGAGGACGATGGAGTAAGACAGCGGCCATGTGAAAAAGAGAGAGAACCAGCCGCTGTGCAATGGAAAAGAGAGTTGCTTGGTTGAGGCAAGGTTTGGGCCACCTGGTGAGAATCTCGTCGAACACGACCCCACCATAGAGGACGATAGCACTCACAGCCATGATGTTAAAGGGCCATACGAATGGTGGTCGTATGGCTGCCATTGAAGCTATCTTTGTTGCAAATAGGATTGAAGCCAATGTGAGCAGACGTAGTCTAAGAGATCCCTCTCCCAAATCACCCCAGGCAGATGGAATCAAATATGAAAGAGGCCAATCTATAGTTAATGCTCTCTATGCGCGGAAAATATATTCTCGACACAGTAAATCCTAACGTGCAATCCTATTCAAGATTTTATCCCACTTGTTGACTGGGAGTCAAAACAATCTGTAGTTCAATCTTGTAGAAAATCAGAGGTACTATAAGACTGCCAAAACAGGTCTGTCCTTGACCTGTTATTTGGCTCTAAGTTCACAATCTCAAAACTGTCTTCTTGCTGTCTTTTAGGACAGCAAACTGTTTAGTAACTTTCTGCTAATAATTTTAGGTGGTTAAGTGTTCTTTGAGGTGCCCTTGCAAGCGTTTTCATACCCCAATGTTAGCACATGCAATATACTCAAAACATATAACACTCCTCGTGATCTTTACAACTCTAACAAGCTGATCTAAAGTTTAAACTCTAAACATGCATGAAATGAACACAAGTAGTTTTGGTCAACATGACCCTGGATAAAAAAACCCCTAGGGAAAACCAGTTTGGAATGAAAGTGTATATAAGTGGTGTCTAAAGCATGAGATACAACAAGTACTACAATACAAAGGAACCTGTATACATAGCAAGCTCCTCTTGAGTCTTGCCAAAGGATCCAATGAGATATGTGTCCAAGCTTAGTGCGCCCTCTCCTTTGTTGCTCAATCCCACTGAAGTGATGCGCCCTCCTTCCTCTTTGACCCATTGAAGAAACCCCTCCACAGAAATCTGCTCTCCTGTGTTGCCTCTCCACCGAAACAATCAAATCTGATTTCCTCCAAGTAAAACTCCTCCCTGCTAGTTGTGCAACCCCCTCCTATGGTGCGCCCTCCTCCAAGCAAGTGTGATCACCACAAATAAACTAGGCCCTAGACCTCCATGAGCCCTCCATGAAAGGAAGCGCCCAAGCTCTCCTCTCCCAATACTTCCATTCCCATCTCCTTGCCCTTCTCCAAGCTCCTTTGGTGAACATACAAGTGAGAATGAGCCTCTAAATGCCCTATGCGCCCTCTTTATAGAAAACATAAGGAAACCTAGAAATGGATGGATGAGATCATCCCATCCCATTTCTAATCAAAGGTTGAGATGTTCAAAAAAGAATCTCAACTCAAAACCCACTTTGGCTTAATTTCCTTATTTCTCTTTATGTCCCTCAATTCACCCACAAAGTGAATTAATAATCACTTTTGACTTAAGTGACATATTTCACTTTTGACTCAAATCTCCTAAGTCAAAGTGAAATTAAAATCATAAAGTAAAGTAATGAGGGTAATAGTCCCTCCCTTTGTGTTTAGAGACTTACAAACACAAGGGGACCACTTTCCAAGGTACCCAAATCTCAACAAATCTCTCAATGAAAGCTTGGCAGTTCATGCTCAGCCTTTCTCGGTGGAGATGGAGGTGCAACACAAAGTGCCCATGGAGACTTTCTCGCTATACAATCGGATCTCGCATTTTGGTTCTGGTGTGGCTAAGGAGGAGGTCATCTCAATAGCGATGGAGACCCCTTTGAAACCTCGTGAGGGTGTGGAATATTTCATAGATTGTTGCCCTTCTAAAGCAATGGAGAAGGAACCCCTCACCATCTCAAGATCGTTTTCCCCAACCAAAGTGCCTCCCTCAATCAAAGGTGTTGAGGTGCCTACCAGTCTTCAACAACCTTTGTCTTTAGTCAAGGCCGCAAAGGTGCATGCAAATCATATTTCAAAGCCTAGTCCTTTTAATGGGGTTAGTGCAACGCACTTTGTTCCTAACCCTAGTGTCATTAAGCAAATTCAACGAGAGCCAAAGGAGGTGTTGTCATCCTTATACACACTTGCAGACGTGAGCTAAGTCCTGCTCACTTAGTGTGTCCTCGGAGTCACAATGCCTAGGTTCAAAGTCCACGCTGTCACTTTGACTTGAACCTCTTCCGTCTAAGCTAACTCCTAGGGAAGCCAAGGGGGGTAGACCCTAGTTACTAGATAAGATTAATAGTTTAATGTTCTAGGAGTTGGTTTTAATTTGTTAAAAGGTCAGGGGGAATCTAGCCTATGATGTTAAGCCGCAAATGCAAGATGCAATTAGCTAAGTATGAAAGTCAGACCTTTTCCTAGGGCAACTAAGACTAGTGCCTAAGATTGGGCAAGGGGTCAACTAAGTTAAGGGAATGTTCGTTACAAGATAATTACAAGTTACAATATTACAACAAGATAGATACAACTAGATACAAAAGAATATAAAGATATACAAGCTAAACTAGATACAAAAATATTAACAAGTGCTTGAAATGTGCAGGAAAGAAGATATTCAAAGATGAACAACCATCAACACATCAAGCCAAGCATGCTCACAACAGATAGACTTCCGTTGGACTGCTTTTCAATGGCCAAGAGACGCAAAGCACTCAAGACCCAGTCAAGAGTGCCTCCAGGTGGATGCGCACTTCTTGAAGGATCATGCCACAGATACCGGGATACAAGATAAATGAAAGCTTTGAAAGTAAAGTATTCCAGATCAGATGTATAACCACTTAAGCAATTATTCTACAACACATCAAAGATAGCTTGCATATGAATGTAAATTGAAAGACAGTGAGATCAATGAGCTTGCAAGTGTGTAATTGTACTGTTGATGTTGTAGATTGAAGATTAAATTAAGTGATTAAGTGTGAGATTAATTTTATCCCTATCTAGGTGTCAACCCAAAAGCTCTCCTCCCCCTATTACCAAGTGGTTGTTGGATGCTCAAGAAGTGAGGCAACGAGGCCTACCCTAGCTTCACAGGTCAACCCTAAAGTCGAGTACTCCGGAAAGGACGTCGCGCACCGTGGGACCGTCCCTGGCCTAGCACCTTCCGTGGTTTTCCTCAAAACCCCGTTTTAAATGGTGAAGATGGTGAATTATGGTGTCCTATTAAGTCTAATTAATTTGCTTTAGGCCTATGAGCTAAATATGGCAAAGTGTGATTGAGAGCTTGTAGCTTGCTCAACAAAGGATTGCCAAAATACTGAAGACGAGTGTGAACTCTTAACAATGAAATTGCAGATTTAGTTCTTAAGTGTTGAATTATTGCATGTAAATGTAAGAACTAAAATGCTTGTGAAACTGAGATCTGAAAAATGTTGTGAAGGCTGAAGCCTTTGAAAAACAAGATCGCAAATTAAATTCACTTATAAAAGATTAGATTACATATGAAATATAAAGCAAAACATATAACTTGCAAAAATTAAAAATAATTAATTATCACTTTGAGGTACCAATACTTGCATGCATGTATTAAAATATAGATCTAAGAGTGATTACTGCATGTGAAGTAAATGACTGAAATGAAAGATTAATTAACCAGTTATTTGATGCATGTGTGTTAATTAAGATTTAACAATTAGAGATTGCATACGAAGATTGTTGAATGAGAAATGGAAAAGGGAAAACCACTATGCCTCCACGGGCTCTAAACTAATTAGTTATGTTGGATCTAGTCTAGATAAATTTCCTTCAAGCATGCATGTAGATATCAAAGCTTAAACTAGTTAAGCTATGAACTAAAAAGAAAAAGAAAGGAAACCTAACTGAAGCATGCAAAGTAAAGACTCAAAAATAAAATAACTGCAAGCCACTTTGGTACAACTCCTTGGGCTTGCTTTTACAATGATTTAGAGTAGATCGGGAAGAAGAAAATGTTACCACCGTGAAAGGAGTTGTTGGAGGGTATGTTGTGCGTGTAATTTGGGCAACATGCCCTCTTGTCCTGGCGATAATCTGCAAAAATCAGCAAGCTATTGCTTGCTGATTTGAGCTGCAACACACTCAAGAAAGTTATGAAATTTTTGTTTTTTGGGCAAAAATTCCTTGCATACAAAACCTGAAAATTATATGATTTTAGGTGACCTATCTAAACACATTAGCTACTAAAATCAAGAATGATGAAAGTGAATAATATCATAAATAATTTGGAGTGTAAGTGAGAAGCAAGGGTAAATCCATGCTTGGACCTATCCCAATGTCCTCTCCTTGAAGTTTCTTGTAAAGCTTAAACAGAATGTGAGACAAAAATAGATAATGATTGCATGTATTGATAATCAAAACTAATTTCAATCATTAGCAAATGCAAATCAAATAAGCTAGCAATTATACAATCACTAAGCTTAGTTAAGTAAACTAATTTACCCAACAATCTACCTATAATCACACAAATATTTAAAACCAAATGATTTCACCTCATATGCATGTAAAGAGCCCAGACAAATCTTGAGATCCTTGAACCCTCCAAAGCATTCCCTTTTTTATCCAAATGGAAGTTGTAGCAACTAATTGCTACAAGTTCTTCAAGAGCCACACCAATGAAGAAACGTGACAATAATAATGAGAAAGGGAGAGAATGGGATGGTGAGAAAATAGTAGCATAACAGTGCAATAATGAAAGGTAAAGAATGAGGGAGTGAGAGGTCTCTTAAATAGCTTGAGAAGCTAAGGAGACCCCTCTTGGATCTTCAACACTTGTCACAAATCCAAGGGAAGAGACAACTCAAAGAGGAAAGCAACCAATGAGAGAAGAGGCTTTTAGGGTAAGGGGAAATAGAAAGAAGAATTGGAGTGGAGATGATAAAGCAAGCAAGGAAAGGGTGAATTAGGCAAGTGAGGGAGTTCACGCATGGGTTGAAGGAGGAGATCCATGCTTTCATTCCATCCTTACAACTTGATGTTTCCATTCTCCAAGATGAAAGCGTGAGTTGCCAAGAAGAAAGTGTGAGCTTTGAAAGGGGAAACGAGAGGTATGGGACAGTACGTGGAAGGAGTGTGGAGGGAGTGTGGAGTCCACACTCCTTAAAGGTAAGCAATTGGCGTAAGGAGAGGCCCCACACCTCATTCCAAGTGAAACTTTCTAACTTATGCGTGGGGTTTCCTAAACTACGTGAGGCAAAGCGTGAGAGTGAGTTTACGTGAGGAATGTGGAAGGGTTGACATGGAGTGTGGAGTCCACACTCCTAAGTGTGATGTGATTAGGTAAGGATGAAGGGCGTATGAGTGGAGGAAAGGGGCCCACATTCTAATTAGAAGGTGAGTTTCCAATTATTATGTGGAAGTAGAGCGTACGTAAGTTTTAAAGGGGGACGTAGCTTTAATTAAAATAAAAATTAAATGAATTGGTAAAGGGTAGGTTAGGTGGGGTCTCCCTCTCATCACTAATGCCACTTATTTCACTTGATTTGGACCATTATTACAAAAAATGACATTTGCTCGTGTCCTGGGTTTGGCAATTAAAATCATCGTTTCCCGAAAAAATCTTAAAGTGGACAAACAACCTAGCAAAACTTGTCCGACTGAGTTGAAACTTGGTCCACGAGTGTAGGGGGTCTCATTAGCTTTCTTCTGAGTACAAATACCCCTATCAAAAATCCTGGGACCTAAGTTTTACATTAAATACCCAAAATTAATTAATTAATTAATTCCCAACTTTTAAAAAAAAACTGGCTATACTTGACGGAATTCCGTGAAATTTCGCGTGTTGTCTTACATGGTCATTTACAACATTCCTAAACGCTAGCTACCTAGGAATGACTTCATTAGAATGTCTTTCACCACTTTGGAGGATTTATTGGGTGGGAGTGAAAAACTCAAGGGAGATTAACCCGGCTGGTTAGGACACATTAACCTCCTGAGGATAAAAAACACTCAGTGAAAGGGACTCTCCTAATGAAGAAACCCTAAGGCAACTGACCTAACATGATCCATGTAGACCTATTACATTATAAACCCGTGCAGGGGTGCGGAAATCCCACTTACAAAACTGTGTTCTGGAGCAAAAGTTGCCCTGTAGAACCAAAAAGTCTTCGACATGTTTGCATCTAATGATGCATATCTTCATGGTACATGGAGTTGACCCCCTAGTTGAAGAGGCGGTCAACAGGAGGATTTTAATTTCTTCATGAACTACAATAAGGAATATGAAGAACGTCACAAAATGTTGAGCATTGGGGCGTTATTCTACTTTTTCTACGACAAATGCCAAATGAAGATGCCTTCAACAAATGGGTTATCTTGAATTGGGAGACCAAAGGGATCTCTTACACTTTTACTATAGTTTCAGGTCTAAGTATTTTTTACTACCTTTTAATTCAAATGTTGCTACTCAAAATGTCCTCTAGTATGGCACATAGAATATTGATGGTTCATTTGCCTATGTGCAATCCTAGAAATCCACTTTCAACCTCGATGACACTTCTCAAGCCCATTACCCCTTGTGGCTTGATTTTTTTAAACTTCATGCAAACCTTCAACCTTTTGTGGACATGTTTGCACAACGGTTTGGTAAAGCCTTGATCCTAGATAGTCACCATATCTCTTTCAGATCTAACACTAGGGTATGTGTCAAGGTGGACCTAGGGCATAAGCTTCCACCGTTTATCTCGATTTTTACCACTAATGGGGTTCACTGACAAAAGGTCCACTACCTGAATATTCCCAGTGTTGGCTTCGCTTGTCAAGCTCAAGACCATCATTTATGACTACCCTCATTACAAACCTAGGGAGAGTAGCCCAAGGAGTCTTCAATGCCCAAGCTTGATTCCCCCCTCTAACCTTGCCCCTCCATCCATTCTTGACATAGGTCCCTAACAAGAGGTACCCACCCTCAAAGCTCCTCAACACTCATCCATCCCAAAAAGTAACCAATCCAAACCTTCATCCCATTCCTTTGCAGTATCCCAACCCTGACCTTTTGTGCATGAGACTATGGAGACTATAGGAGGATGGACAATGCAGACAAGTAAGAGGAAAAACCTAGGTCTCCTTCCTAGGATGAGTAGCAACTTAGGGATCTTGGGACAAAGTCGCAGCCAAAAACCTATAAGGATGCAACTATGACCTCACCTAAGAAACGTCCATTGCAGTTGGGTGACTTTATGTCTAACAACAATTACAGTAGATTGAGCATGGGGTTAATCCTTGAATGAAGTTGTCTCTTGTCTCCTAGAATGTCAAAGGGATGACTATCTTGATAGAAGGATTTTTGTTCGAAATTTGTTGTGGAAAGTTGTACCTGATGTGGTTTTCCTTCAAGAAGTGAATTCTATTGATTTTGAGTTCCAATGTTGAATGGGTTTCTGTTGGAAAGGCCCCTATTGGACTTCGGGGAATTCTTAAGGGACATGGTGGGGTTGTTCTATCTCTTTCTTCTTTCCTCCAAAGCTTCACAGTTGGCCATGGCATTGACAAGTCACATAAATGTGTGTGCATTACTATCCTAACTCAAAATAGGCTAGCTGGTTTTTGCTCCATTTATGCCCCTACTAGTTGGTTTTTGCTTCGTGCATGCCCCTAATGCTAGTTTGGATAGGTGTTCCCTTTGAGATTAGTTGCCTTCTTCTCTTCTAGCTGCAAATGGATTATAGGTGGGGATTCTAATACGGTTGAGTGGTCCAAGGATAGGGATGGCAATTCTAGCAACGTCATTTCTAGCTTAGAAAAGCAGGCTTGGTAGCGATGCAAGGCTACTTTACAAGTGTTTCACCCCAATTGGAGGCATAAAGGATTTAGACTATGGTGGATGGTTCATGTGGTGTAACTTTCAAAAAGGCAAAGACAGGGTTCAAGGGAAGTTGGATCATTTTTAGGAGCCTTGGGATGGAGTGGCTTTCTTTTGTAAGCTTCGCCCTGTTGATGCGTTGATGGATACGACCGGCTCTAATCACTTGCCCACTCAGATGACAATCTCATTCGGGCATTAGGAGAATCTCTGGATTTTAGAGCATCAATTTGTCAGATTTGGAAAATTTCCCCTTGTCTTCAAGGGGACACGGGGTGGATGATTTGATGGGATGCATTCCTCTGCCATACAAGTAAATTCATGCAATATTGGGGTCATTTGATTGTGGGAAAGAGGAGATGGGAGTTGAAGCAAGCTTGAAGGCAACCAAAAGAGGTTCCTACATTCTTGGAGGAGAATTTGCACAATACCGCACTCCATGACGAAGCAACAAAGTGGGAGATTGTAGTCCAAAGAGAGGAGAAATATATTGCCAAGGGAGTCAAGGTTCAAGCTCGTCTCCAATGGATCAATGAAGGGGATGTTTGCTCCAAATTTTACTTTAATTTTCTAAAGCGTTTTTTATCGAATTCTAGGACACCGTAGCGAGGATGGGTTTTTGGAGTAGGACACCTTCAAGAATAGAGAGTTGTTCAATTTGCAGATTTAGCACATCTTCTCACCCTATCAAATTTCAAACTCGATTTTGGTAGCCATGCAACCATGCTATCAAGTAGTCACTGAGACTTTTAGCGTGGTGGATCATGATTAACTGGATTTTGTGCTTTCCAAGGAGGAACTCTTTACAGCCTTGTCCTCTATGAAGAACGGTAAGTCTCCTAGTATTGATGGATTGCCTTGTGCGTTTTTAAGGCAATGTGGGATACATTTGGAAGAGACCTATGTTACATGGCCAATGAGGCTTTTTCTTCAAGTAACTTGATCGTCTCTTTTAACCCAAGTGTTATTAAGTTAATTCCTAAGAATGCTTCTCGTGATTTTATTGGGAATTGGAGGAACATTAACCTTCTTAGAGTCTCCTATAAGATTCCGGCCAATGCTCCCACACTTCATATTCATGGAGTGTCCTCACGGATTGTTCGAGAGGAGCACATTGGTTTTGTGCAAGGTAGATTTGTTCTTGACACAGTTCTTTTTAGTTGGGAGGCCATGGATTTGGCTAGGGAGACTAGCCAGAAGTCCTTGTTCCTTAAGATTCATTTCGATATAGCTTATGAAAAAGTTGATTGGTCTTTCATCATCGATATGCTCCAATGCCTCGATTTTGGCCCCAAGTGTGTTGCAATGGTGCAAACTCTATTTCTAATGCTTCAGCCTTTGTTTCAGTGAATAACACTATGACTGACTGCATCCCTCTTCATTGATCGATCAAACAGGGTTGCCCTCTTCACCTTACCTTTATGTTCTAGCTATTAATGCCTTGGGGTATTTATTGGAGTCTACAAGGATGAAAGGGAGAATTCATTGTATCTATATCCAATATGGATCAAAAATGATCAACAGCAATTTTGTTGATGATTCGTTACTTTCGGGACATTTGAATCAGGGTTTGATGCAAGTTCCTACGGGTTGTTTCGATACTTTCTGATGCACTTTTGGGGTTGGGGTCAATAGCAGGAAAACAAATTATTCACTGTTTAGTCTTGATGATCATCCGAGTTGGATACCTTCTCTATGAAATTGGGTCAAACCTTGCGAGATATTTTGTTATCTTGGGATCCTTTTTGGTGTTGATCTTTCTGTTGTTGATATCTGGAATTGTTGTCTTGAGTGGTTGGAGTCCAAGCTTTTGGTCTAGCAGTACAAGGATCTACCCTTGGCAGGGAAGCTTACAATGGTCTCACATATTCTTCAAGCCTCGTACATCTACTATGTCTCTTGCTAGCTCTCGAGTAAGACTCAGTTCAAGAGAATGGAACAAACTGTCAAATCATTTCTTTGGTCCAAGTATGGTGAGAAAGGGCTTCCTATGGTTCCTTCGAACATTTTCACTATGCCAAAAATGGCAGTGGTATTGGATTTATTGATGTGACAACTTAGGTTCATATCTTGGTCGCTAAATGGATAATCAACTGCCTTAAAGGATCTGCCCCTTGGCAAATTCTCTTGCATCATCGATTTCAATCTACTCAACATATACTTTTGATCTGAGGCCCCTTTGGGTCGTGTGATATCATCCCGTCACCTCATCTTTTTAAAGTGTTTGGTTTTGTCATTTGTCAAAGCATTTGGGAGGCTTGCGGGTATGTTGCTCCTTTCGTCAGATGGAACTTCTCTCAAAGTAGTGCGAGATGGGATTTGGCGTGGCAACCTATTTGGAGCTAGATAAATCAAGGGCAGTGTATTTAAGAGTGCCCCAAATTTCAGGATCTTCTTTCAGTGGGATCTTTGGGACTTCACATACAAAAATTGGGAGGATTAGAGAGAGTTAGCCCACCAGAAGTCTCTTCTTTCATCTGATAAGTTGGCTATTAAGACATTATGTGTTTTCTCCCTATTGGGGATCTATACAAGCTGAATATTGACATGTAGGGGCCCTTTTAGAGAGATTGGGGATGGTGGTTTGGAAAACCACTATAGTAATATGATTCAAAGAAGCTTTACTCTCTCCTTCATCAAACACACTCTGTATCTCTTGTTCTTAATGCTAGATGGATGTCCTCTAACACTAAGGCTAGATGGATCCATCGGTTGCACAATATTTAGTCACTTCAATTGAGCTACAAGCTATGAGTCTTTGCTTGGTTAGTTGTTTATCAAGGGCTGCCCTCCAAAGCTTGCCTTGCCAAAAGAAGAATGATAGATGGCTTGTGCCCCATTTGCAGTGTCTTAAATACTTTGAAACATATCTTATGGGAGTGATTTGCTAGATCATGCTAGCGGTTGGTGCAGGACCAACATTATGTGTTGCTTCAAGAACAACTTCATTGGTGTGCAGCACTTCTTGGTGACTTGAGCTCCTTGGTGTTATCTCACTTCTCAGGTATCTGGGAGTGTCTTCAGATTTCGGATTTATTTAAAATCTGAAAGCTAGGATGCAAGTACGCCTTCTCCAATGATGTGAGTTCAATCCAATCTTTTTTTCACTCTTGGCAACAAGAGGTATGTATGCAATTGTCTACCAAAGTCTGCCTCTTGATTAAGGATGCCACAAAGTTCAGTATTGTTGCTATCAGGAAGAGGATATGAGAATCCATTGTATATACCCTTCTGTTTTTTATTTTTTGTTTATCAACTATCTTGCAAATTTTCCTACTGTAATATAAGACGTATTTTGCAAATAAAAAAAAAGGTAAGCTATCTATATTCGTTGGCAAGTTTTTTGATAGTTTGTCATCTTCTCCCCCTTACTAAAACTATGATCTATGAAAACAAATCATTCAGAAAAAACGGTTTATCAAGGATCTAGCTCTACATGTGAATCAGCGAGAGGTACACCTAAAAGAATATATAGTTCATAAAACTATAGCAAGCCAACAAGGCACTAGTTCACAAATGATGTTGATGAACTATTACGCCATCCACTAGGGTTCCATTCTTGCCACGGTCTGCCCAACCTGAAGGGCATGTGCTGCAAAGGAATGAGACTAGATCAAAGTGTTGTGCAATTTTGGCAGAATAATTACCTCTCAATTCAAACTCATTGGCACATTATTCAATAGATGGTCATATTCTCTTTGTTACTAAAACTATTGTTAAAATTAATTCAGCTGCAAGAGCCATTCTTCGGGAGGATGGCAAACACCCTAGTTGTGATCTAGGGCCCCCAGTGCACTCCTAGGGTTCTTGGTCTAGGACCAAGCAGTTAGAGCCATGGCAAAAGACCCTAGTTGGGCCCCAGTGTATTTCTGGGGTTCTTGGTCGGGGACCAAGCAGTTTGATGACATAAGCCCCTAGATATGTTCTAGGGCCCCCGGATGTGTTCTGGGGTATCCTAGTCTGGGACTAGGCAAATTCTTGGTCTAGTACCAATCCGATATGATGTGTGACCTTCTTCTCTCCCAGGATGCTCTATGTGACCTAGGAGCAGTTAAGAAGAAAGGCATGATCACATCCTAAGCCTTCCATGTATGCAATTATGATGAAAAGTTCCTAATATGTTTTATGAGACTTATGTGGTCTATATGCCTTAGGTGGACGTTGGTGCTTACCCTTGATGTAATGTTGTCTTGCTCCTTTTATGTGTCAAAGTCGGCTCTCCTTTTATGTGTTAAGTCGGCCCTCCTTTATGTGTAAAGTTGGCCCTCCTTTATATGTCATGTCCACTCATTATATTTATACTTTATATATATTATTTTATTGTTATATGTAAAGTCGACCCAGTCAAAATAAGTCAAGTCGTCCCTAGTGGTTTGGAGGTCACGTTTAGTATATATATGAGGGGATAGCACCTCATTTGGACACACCTTTGCTCCGACTTTTTCGCCCTACTATCCTAAGGTTTCAGCCTGCCTTCTGAGGTTTTTTGTCTGAGATTTTCAGCCTACCTTCTGAGGTTTTCTGTCTGAGATTTTCGGCCTCCCTTCTGAGGTTTTATGTTTTGAGGTTTTCGGCCTAAGGTTTCGACCTGCTGTCCTGAGATTTTTGGCCTGCTGTTCCGAATTTTTCGGCCTGAGGTTTGGGCTTGCTGTCCTGAGATTTTCGTCATGTTGTTATGAGGTTTTCGGCCTGAGGTTTCGGCCTGTTATCCTGAGATTTTCGGCCTGTTGTTCTGAGGTTTTGGCCTGCTGTCCTGAGATTTTCGGCTTGTTGTTCTGAGGTTTTCAGCTTGAGGTTTCGGCTTGCTATCCTAAGACTTTCGACATGTTGTTCTAAGGTTTTCAGCCTGAGGTTTCGACTTGTTGTAGTTGTCCTTTTCCTATAGTGTTTTTCCAGTCATCCTTGCAGTCCTATTTGGCATGATCACAGTCCCATAAAGAGATCTGCCCTGAGGGTTTGATCAATGAATTAGGAGTGCATTTCTGAGCATACACTGGAAAAAGGCAACATCAACAAATCTAGTACTATTGTTCTTGTTTTAGCTTTCTACAGTTTGGTTTTACTTCTACAGCTATGTTAATATTTCAATCAAAGTTGGGTCATGTATGTTATTTATACACTGTCAGATTTGTGTTAAATTTGATGGCTATCTGGTTCATTTATTATTGTTGGGTTATGCATACTTAATTATGCTTTGTTGGTTATGAATTTCTTGTAGATAAAATTTTGAAGAGAATATATTTTTATTTCTAAGCTAGCCTACTGTTTAGCCCTTAATTTCTAACATGGTTTCAGAGCTTAGAGCGTGAAAAGAGCTCATTTGTGGCAGACTTTTGATCCTGCGTTGATCCTCTATTAAGGGTTTATAAATCAAGTTAGTTGTAAGCTTGTTATTATCAGGTATTTTTCCTGCTTTCAGATCTCAGCATGGCTTCATTTCAATCAAAGCAGAAGACAAGGTTGAAGGGGCTTCAAACTTCAATGCCTGGAAAGTTAGGGTCATAAACATCCTAGAAGAAAGTGATCTAGTTGAGTTGGTTACCAGAGTAGTGGAAGAACCTGCTTCAAATGCTAGAAGAGTAGCCTATAAGAAGAGGTCAGCCAAAGCCAAGAGGGTCATTTTTTACTCAGTTAAAGATAGTATGATGCCTCACATTGCTCACTTAAGAACAGCAAAAGAATGCTTTGATACCCTAGCAAATTTGTATGAGAAGAAGGCTCCTACCCAAAAGAGGACCTTGAAGAAACAGCGGCATACATTAAAGATGGGAAAGGATGAAACTGTCTCTGCCTTATTTTCCAAAATTGCCCAAACAAGAGATTAGCTTGCGGCAATTGGAGTTGTTGCAAATGATGATGACCTACTACAAACAGTAGTGGATGGTCTTTCCAGAATCATGGGAGACATTCCTCTCATCCATGAATGGAAGAGAAGTTCAACCTAACTTCGAGAGATTATGGCATGACTGCTTGGAAGAAGAGGGCAGAATTAAAAGCAGAAATGAGCCCTCCACTATGAAAGATCATACTCTTTCTGCCAAGGCAAAGAAATGGAAAAGGTTTCCTCGACACAAAGACAAAGGTAAGAAACCTCAAGGTAAGCACTCTCACCCTCACTCTCATTTGTCTAAAGTAAGATGTTATAACTGTAACAAGTTAGGACACTATGCAAGGGACTGCAGAAATCCTCCTTAAAAGCATAAACGAAAAGGCAAATTTCATTCTTCGGTTGCAACTAAGGAAGAAGAAGATTCTCAGAAAAAGAGAACTAGCACTGCCACCAAAGAGCAATAGCAGCGAAGAGAGTTATCTAGTATCAGCACCGTCTGGTGCTATCACCAACTCAGTGGACACTTGGTTAGTGGACAGTGGGGCTTCCAGACACATGATAGGGCACAAGAAGACTCTTGTAAATTATAGAGAGAAGAAGTTTAATGCAAAAGTAGAACTGGGTGATGATGGTACTTTTGACATCAAAGGAGTTGGCTTAGCTTCTTTTGAGCTTCAATCAGGTAATGTTTTACATGTTGAAGAAATTTTTTATGTTCCTGGTTTAAAGAAAAATATCATTTCAGTTGCAGTTCTAGAAAGTAAAGGGTACACAGTAGCCTTCTCAAAAGGAAAGGCTCTTATGTGGCCCTCAAATGAAAGTATGAGCTCAGCCATGGTGATTGGGGTTCAAGAAGGTGGATTTTATAAAGTCTCGAGTCAGGTTATCCAAGCATTGGTTCATGAGATGATCAACCCCTGCGAACTATGGCACAAAAGGTTTGGACACCTCAACTACGATGCTCTTCCAGGTTTGCAAAAGATGGTAACAAGTATGCCAGTTTTTCATTTTGAGCATGATAGTGTTTGTCGAGGTAGTGCTCTTGGTAAAAACACAAAGAAAGCTTATCCTCACAGTGGAAGAAGAGCCAATGGTATTTTAGATCTTATTCATTCTGATCTCTGTGGACCTATGATTGCTCCGTCCATGAATAGTTGTCTTTATTATATCATTTTTATTGATGATTGCTCCCGTAAAACATGGATTTATTTTCTAAAAACTAAAAATGAGTCTTTCAGTAAATTTCAGGAATTTAAGAATCTTGTTGAGAATCAAACAAGCAGACATATCCATGTTTTCAAAACAAATAATGGAAAAGAGTTTGACTGCCATAAGTATGATGATCTTTGTCGGGCTTCTGGGATTAAGAGGGAGTTGACAGTGCCTTACAATCCCCAACAGAATGGGGTTGCAGAAAGAACGAACAGGACAATTTGTGAGGCAGCCAGAGCTATGATGTATGATCAGGATCTTTTGGTGTTCCTTTGGGCCGAGGCTGCTAGTACTGCAATCTATTTACAGAACAGGTGTCCTCACAAAGCCTTGGAAGAAAAAACTCCAGCAAAAGTCTTCACAGGTAAGAAGCCTTCAGTTGATCACTTGAGAATTTTTGGTAGTCCTATCTACGTTCATGTACCAAAAGAAAAGAGGACTAAGTTAGAACCCTCTAGAAAGAAAGGCACATTTGTGGGGTACAATGAAACCTCAAAAGCATACCGGATTTATATTCCAGGACAGAAATATATTGAGGTCAACAGAGATGTGACCTTTCATGAGGAAGCAACATTTCGATGCTCTAGAGAGTTTCCCAATGATGCAGAGGGGCAAGAAGCTCCAGCTTCATAACAGTTTTTGAACATTCAGATGACCAGAGGGAGAAGGCCAAAGAGCCTTCAGTGGATCCCATAAGAGATTCCATTGAGATACCCCTAGAGGGACCTCCTGCCAAAAGGAGGCCAGCTTGGTGTTGAGAAATTTTAAAGGAAGCCGAGAAACATGCAACACCAAAGGGTACTTTTAGAGAAAGTAAGAAGCCAAATAAGTACTCAGGTTTGATTGCTCAGTTGAATCATGTGATTAACTCAAAACCTTCCACCTTTGATGAGGTTGCCAAACACAAAGTGTGGAAGGATTCCATGGTAGAAAAGTACGAGTCAATATTAAAGAATGATGTATGGGAAGTGGTCCCAAGACCATAAGGAAAATCAGTTGTGACTTCTAAATGGATTTACAAAATAAAACATGCAACGGATGGCAGTGTTGAAAAATACAAGACTAGATTTGTGGCTCGTCACTCGTGGTTTCTCTCAGAAAGAGGGAATATATTTTGATGAGGTCTTTGCTCTCGTTGCCAGGTATATCTCTATCAGAGTATTATTTCACTTGCTTCAGTCTTTGGTTGGAAACTTCACCAAATGGATGTTAAGATTGCTTTTCTTAATGGTGAAGTCAAACAAGAGGTTTATATAGAGCAGCCAGAGGGTTTTGTGATCCATGGGAAGGAATCCCATGTCTACAAACTCAAGAAAGCCTTGTATGGATTGAAACAAGCTCCAAGAGCTTGGTACGAAAGAATTGACAGTTTTCTTCAAAAGTATGGTTTTTCTCCAAGAGTATAGCAGATCCCAACCTTTACATAAAGGTTGTGAAGAATCATCCAGTAATCTTGGTTTTATGTGGATGATTTGTTCCTTCCTGGTGAGAAACATCTGATGGCTCATACTAAGAGGGAGCTGTCAACAAAGTTTGAAATGAAGGACTTGGGTCTTATGCATTATTTTCTTGGTTTAGAGGTGTGGCAAAGACCTGGTGATATCTTTCTCTCACAAGGTAAGTATGTGGTTGATGTGCTTCGCAGATTTGGGATGTTGGAATGTAAGTCCATGACTACACCTATGATCTATAACCTTAAGAAGTTACATGATCAAGCTACAGGTTTAGATCCAAAAGACCCTACAGTATATCGTCAGATTATTAGGTCATTGATGTATCTAGTACACACCAGGTCGGACATTTGTTATGTGCAGTGAATGCCCTCAGTCAGTTTATGTGTGAGCCAAAACACATTCATATGGTTGTTGCTAAGCATATTCTCAGATACGTCTGAGGGACTATAGCCTATGGGGTCAAATACACTTCTAGTGGAGGTGTAATGCTTCATGGCTATTCAGATTCAAATTGGATGGGCAGTACAGTGGACCAGAAGAGCACTTTCGGATATTGTTTCAGTTTGGGTTCAACTATGATCTCCTGGTCCAGTAGGAAGCAGGGCTCCATATCCCAAAGCACTGCAGAGGCAGAATAGATTGTTGCAAGTGTGCTAGTAAAGAAGCAGTGTGGCTCAGAAAGCTACTCTCAGATTTGTTCAGTGCTGAACTGGAACCCACAGTAATTCATTGTGATAACAAGAGTTGTATAAAGCTCTCTGAGAATCATGTGTTTCATGACAGATCAAAACACATTGAGATGAGATATCACTATGTCCGGGACATGGTGCAGAAGAACATTCTCAGTATTCAGTATGTTCCGACTGCGAAACAAACTGCAGATATATTGACCAAGCCCCTGTCGTTGACAAAGTTTGTGTACTTTAGAGACAAGCTTGGTGTTCCTGAGAATGCCACTCTTCCTGAGAGGGAGTGTCAAACTTAATGCAGCTGCAAGAGCCATTCTCTAGGAGGATGGAAAAGACCCTAGTTGTGATCTAGGGCCCCCAGTGCAATCCTAGGGTTCTTGGTCTGGGGCCAAGCAGTTAGAGCCATGGAAAAAGACCCTAGTTGGGCCCCCAGTGTATTTTTGGGGTTCTTTGTCGGGGACCAAGCAGTTTGATGACATAAGCCCCTAGATATGTTCTAGGGCCTTCGAATGTGTTCTGGGGTATCCTGGTTTGGGACCAGGCAGATTCTTGATCTAGTACCAAGATGATATGATGTGTGACCTTCTTCTCTCCTGGGATGTTCTATGTGACCTAAGAGCAGATAAGAAGAAAGGCATGATCACATCATAAGCCTTCCATGTATGCAGTGATGATGAAAAGCTCCTAATATGTTTTATGAGACTTATGTGGTCTATATGCCTTAGGTGGACGTTGGTGCTTACCCTTGATGTAATGTTGTCTTGCTCCTTTTATGTGTTAAAGTCGGCTCTCCTTTTATGTGTTAAGTCGGCCCTCCTTTATGTGTAAAGTCGGCCCTCATTTATGTGTCATGTCGACTCATTATATTTATACTTTATATATATTATTTTATTGTTATATGTAAAGTCGGCCCTAGTGGTTTGAGGTCACGTTTAGTATATATATGAGGGGTTAGCGCCTCATTTGGACAACCTCTGCTTTGATTTTTTCACCCAACTGTCTTGAGGTTTCGGCCTATATTCTGAGGTTTTCTCTCTAAGATTTTCGGCCTGCCTTCTGAGATTTTCGGCCTGCCTTCTAAGATTTTCGGCCTGAGGTTTCGACCTGTTGTCCTGAGATTTTCGGCCTGTTGTTCTGAAGTTTTCGGCCTAAGGTTTCGACCTGTTGTCCTGAGGTTTTCGGCCTGTTGTTCTGAGGTTTTCGGCCTGTTGTCCTGAGATTTTCGACATGTTGTTCTGAGGTTTTCGGCCTGTTGTTCTGAGGTTTTCAGCCTGTTGTCCTGAGATTTTCGGCCTGTTGTTCTAAGGTTTTCGACCTAAGGTTTCGACCTACTGTCGCTGTCCTTTTCCTACAGTGTTTTTCCAGTCATCCCTGCAGTCCTATTTGGCATGATCACAGTCCCATAAAGAGATTTGCCCTGAGGGTTTGATCAATGAATTAGGAGTGCACTTCTCAGCATACACTGGAAGAAGGCAACATCAACAAATCTTGTACTATTGTTCATGTTTTAGCTTTCTGCAGTTTGGTTTTCCTTCTACAATTGTGTTAATATTTCAATCAGATCTGGGTTATATGTTATTTATACACTGTTGGTTTTGTGTTAAATTTGATGGCTATCTGGTTCATTTATTACTGTTGGGTTATGCATACTTAATTATGCTTTGTTGGTTATGAATTTTTTGTAGATAAAATTTTGAAGAGAATATATTTTTATTTCTAAGCTAGCCTATTGTTTAGCCCTTAATTTCTAACAACTATGATGTATGGAAAAAATCCTTCAGCGAGAAAAGGTTCATCAAAAGTTTAACTCTACATGCAAAGCAGCTAGAAGTGTGCCTATAATGATATATAGTTCAGAAACCTATGTCACGCAAACAGAACATTGGTTCACTGGTGAGGTTGATGGAGTGTTGAGCCATCCACTAGGGTTCCTATAATGTTGTGATCTGACCCACCAGCATGTAATGAACTACAATGGGATGATGTGAGGTACAAGATCTGGGTGATCTTCCCCTAAATTGATCTATGGAAACAAATCCTTCACAAATAAAATGTTCATCCGGAATCTAATTCTACATGTGAATAAGCTAGAGGTGCACCTAAAAGGATATATCGTTCAAACACATTAAATCATTTAACTGATACTGATGCGGAAAATAGGAAAGTACAAACACATTCAATGACACATATTTCTAGGCAATGCCCCTAGAAAAACCACGAAGGGAAGTACAAGAGAGAGATATTTTTATTATGAACTCACAGAAAACATAGAGTTTACAGCAATCTTTTTCCAGCAATAAATACATTATACTTATCTTGAAAATTGTGCCCTTCTTCACCTTGAAATTGTGCCAAACTTTTTGTACGGAACTATACAGATTTATAATAGAAATCAATGCCTCAAAAATTGTGTCTTTCTTTGCCTCTATTTCTGTGTCAAATTTATGATGTATGACCTGTCCAATAAATGTTGTACAACCTCCAATAAATGTTGTACGATACTTCTATATTAAATGTTGGAAATGTCCTAGTTTGTGTGCCACCAAATGCCCTTGGAATTTGCACCCCTGCTTCTTGTTCTCTCTCTCTTTCTTCAGTTCTCTTCTCTTCTCTCTCTCCTCATTCAATGATTAGAATGAATGTGTCTTTTCCCTAGTTCTCCTTTTTATCTCTTCATGAAGAAGTTAGGAAGTTATTTTAGATCTAATGGTTGAGATTAAATCCTAGCGCTCTCAAGATCTACAGTTGTGTTTTAATCTCTCATTAACACAACTTAAAAATCACTTTATCCCTCATAAATTAAAAAGTCACTTAAACTTTATAAAATAAAGTAAGTCACTTAAACTTTATAAAATAAAGTTTATGCCTAGGGACCATTTTATGTCCTCCCCATGCTAAGACATCAAACACATGAAGAAGACCTCCCGAGATACAAAACTCAACACTCCCTCTTAGCGAGAGATGTACTTCTGGTAGCACCTCCTCCATGATCAATCATGTCCTCTACGTTTGTAGTTGCTCCCTCTGAACTAGAACATCCTACTACCTCTACTACTGAACTCTGATCAGGATACCTATGCTCCTCCTCCATCAGTGTCATCTCATACCAGCTAAGTCTCCTGACAGTATTGGAAGAAGCCTCACAACCATCTGTCACTGATATGGACACTGACTCTGAATCCAAGAACCCACTGGATCCAATCGTAGGCAATCCCAGCAACCTGTATAATCTCTCATATCTGACACCAAGCATTGTTGTTGTCTCCGGAGTAGCTCCCTCTAGATATATGAACACCTGTCTATGATGGAACACAACTCCACATCCCTCATCCTCCAAAGCTAACACTAAAAGCAAATTTACATTTAGCTCTGGAACAAACAATACCTCTGCCACCTCCAAAAATCCTCCTGACTCTAGTTGGAATCTCACACATCCAACCCCCTTCACTGCATGCATGGTACTAGTCCCACAACCCACATGGTAGTCTGAGTCTATTTCTGAAAAACTAAGGAACACCGACCTCATTCTCGTCATGTGACAAGATGCACCACTATCCACAAACCATGCTTCAGTGTCCTCACACACTATACAACCATTTCAAGACATCTAAGAGAATTCCTTCGCGAACCTCTTAGCAAAATCATCAACCTCAGTTGATGTCGTTATCTGTGCATCCTTCTTGCCCTTCTTCTTGTTTGAACATTGACTAGCGTAGTGGCCAATCTTATGACATGCAAAGCATTTTACTTTAATCATGTCTTTCTTACTACTGCCTTTGCTCTTTCCTATAAGAGCAACATTCTCCTCATCATTTTCACCCTTCTGGGAGCCTTCATGCAAGTATCCTCTCTGAGGCTCCTCCTGGATAAAATCATCCCATAAACGATCCCATTTCGGAAAGTTCTCCCATGCCACAATTCCATCAACAAAGACTTCCCATGGCTTTGTCACACCATTCAGGGCAGTCGTTACCAACTCATGGTCTTCTAGGGCCTCTCCAACTGCACCTAGCTCATCACAAACTTGTCTTATCTTGGTAAGGTATGAAGTAACTGTATCAGTTTTGGTCATCTTGA
Organism: Picea engelmannii; assembly: GCA_009831015.1. Lineage (NCBI taxonomy): Eukaryota > Viridiplantae > Streptophyta > Pinopsida > Pinales > Pinaceae > Picea > Picea engelmannii. The sequence continues at coordinate 1,548,919 of ML782112.1, read as the reverse complement.
TACTTTTTAGTTTTTCTCTTAATACCATCTTTTTGTGCTTGTTTGAACTCTGGTATAACTTGGTTAAAGATGCCCACATCTCAAAGGCATTATTTTTCCCTGTCACATGTGGAATAACAAGATCTTTAATGGCATCAAGGATAATCCTTTTGGCTTAACATTCCTTTTGTTATATGCGACCAAAAGTGTTGTATTTGTAGGAATGGTAACAGTCTTCTCAACCATGTCCCACAACTCATATTCCTGCAACAACAATACTATCCTCTCTTTCCATGGGCTAAAATTTCCCGCCCCATCCAATCTATCTTCAACCCTCAAACCTGTAGCCATATGACCTGCTCAACTGATAACAAGGCCAACCCTCTTTCTGGTGAACAACCTGCAACTCTCTTGCAAACCCTTGTGTCTTTCTTGTTTGGTTTCCCCTCTCA
>ML782112.1:1511733-1539542 GCA_009831015.1 Picea engelmannii | reverse complement strand
GTGCATGCCCCTAATGCTAGTTTGGATAGGTGTTCCCTTTGAGATTAGTTGCCTTCTTCTCTTCTAGCTGCAAATGGATTATAGGTGGGGATTCTAATACGGTTGAGTGGTCCAAGGATAGGGATGGCAATTCTAGCAACGTCATTTCTAGCTTAGAAAAGCAGGCTTGGTAGCGATGCAAGGCTACTTTACAAGTGTTTCACCCCAATTGGAGGCATAAAGGATTTAGACTATGGTGGATGGTTCATGTGGTGTAACTTTCAAAAAGGCAAAGACAGGGTTCAAGGGAAGTTGGATCATTTTTAGGAGCCTTGGGATGGAGTGGCTTTCTTTTGTAAGCTTCGCCCTGTTGATGCGTTGATGGATACGACCGGCTCTAATCACTTGCCCACTCAGATGACAATCTCATTCGGGCATTAGGAGAATCTCTGGATTTTAGAGCATCAATTTGTCAGATTTGGAAAATTTCCCCTTGTCTTCAAGGGGACACGGGGTGGATGATTTGATGGGATGCATTCCTCTGCCATACAAGTAAATTCATGCAATATTGGGGTCATTTGATTGTGGGAAAGAGGAGATGGGAGTTGAAGCAAGCTTGAAGGCAACCAAAAGAGGTTCCTACATTCTTGGAGGAGAATTTGCACAATACCGCACTCCATGACGAAGCAACAAAGTGGGAGATTGTAGTCCAAAGAGAGGAGAAATATATTGCCAAGGGAGTCAAGGTTCAAGCTCGTCTCCAATGGATCAATGAAGGGGATGTTTGCTCCAAATTTTACTTTAATTTTCTAAAGCGTTTTTTATCGAATTCTAGGACACCGTAGCGAGGATGGGTTTTTGGAGTAGGACACCTTCAAGAATAGAGAGTTGTTCAATTTGCAGATTTAGCACATCTTCTCACCCTATCAAATTTCAAACTCGATTTTGGTAGCCATGCAACCATGCTATCAAGTAGTCACTGAGACTTTTAGCGTGGTGGATCATGATTAACTGGATTTTGTGCTTTCCAAGGAGGAACTCTTTACAGCCTTGTCCTCTATGAAGAACGGTAAGTCTCCTAGTATTGATGGATTGCCTTGTGCGTTTTTAAGGCAATGTGGGATACATTTGGAAGAGACCTATGTTACATGGCCAATGAGGCTTTTTCTTCAAGTAACTTGATCGTCTCTTTTAACCCAAGTGTTATTAAGTTAATTCCTAAGAATGCTTCTCGTGATTTTATTGGGAATTGGAGGAACATTAACCTTCTTAGAGTCTCCTATAAGATTCCGGCCAATGCTCCCACACTTCATATTCATGGAGTGTCCTCACGGATTGTTCGAGAGGAGCACATTGGTTTTGTGCAAGGTAGATTTGTTCTTGACACAGTTCTTTTTAGTTGGGAGGCCATGGATTTGGCTAGGGAGACTAGCCAGAAGTCCTTGTTCCTTAAGATTCATTTCGATATAGCTTATGAAAAAGTTGATTGGTCTTTCATCATCGATATGCTCCAATGCCTCGATTTTGGCCCCAAGTGTGTTGCAATGGTGCAAACTCTATTTCTAATGCTTCAGCCTTTGTTTCAGTGAATAACACTATGACTGACTGCATCCCTCTTCATTGATCGATCAAACAGGGTTGCCCTCTTCACCTTACCTTTATGTTCTAGCTATTAATGCCTTGGGGTATTTATTGGAGTCTACAAGGATGAAAGGGAGAATTCATTGTATCTATATCCAATATGGATCAAAAATGATCAACAGCAATTTTGTTGATGATTCGTTACTTTCGGGACATTTGAATCAGGGTTTGATGCAAGTTCCTACGGGTTGTTTCGATACTTTCTGATGCACTTTTGGGGTTGGGGTCAATAGCAGGAAAACAAATTATTCACTGTTTAGTCTTGATGATCATCCGAGTTGGATACCTTCTCTATGAAATTGGGTCAAACCTTGCGAGATATTTTGTTATCTTGGGATCCTTTTTGGTGTTGATCTTTCTGTTGTTGATATCTGGAATTGTTGTCTTGAGTGGTTGGAGTCCAAGCTTTTGGTCTAGCAGTACAAGGATCTACCCTTGGCAGGGAAGCTTACAATGGTCTCACATATTCTTCAAGCCTCGTACATCTACTATGTCTCTTGCTAGCTCTCGAGTAAGACTCAGTTCAAGAGAATGGAACAAACTGTCAAATCATTTCTTTGGTCCAAGTATGGTGAGAAAGGGCTTCCTATGGTTCCTTCGAACATTTTCACTATGCCAAAAATGGCAGTGGTATTGGATTTATTGATGTGACAACTTAGGTTCATATCTTGGTCGCTAAATGGATAATCAACTGCCTTAAAGGATCTGCCCCTTGGCAAATTCTCTTGCATCATCGATTTCAATCTACTCAACATATACTTTTGATCTGAGGCCCCTTTGGGTCGTGTGATATCATCCCGTCACCTCATCTTTTTAAAGTGTTTGGTTTTGTCATTTGTCAAAGCATTTGGGAGGCTTGCGGGTATGTTGCTCCTTTCGTCAGATGGAACTTCTCTCAAAGTAGTGCGAGATGGGATTTGGCGTGGCAACCTATTTGGAGCTAGATAAATCAAGGGCAGTGTATTTAAGAGTGCCCCAAATTTCAGGATCTTCTTTCAGTGGGATCTTTGGGACTTCACATACAAAAATTGGGAGGATTAGAGAGAGTTAGCCCACCAGAAGTCTCTTCTTTCATCTGATAAGTTGGCTATTAAGACATTATGTGTTTTCTCCCTATTGGGGATCTATACAAGCTGAATATTGACATGTAGGGGCCCTTTTAGAGAGATTGGGGATGGTGGTTTGGAAAACCACTATAGTAATATGATTCAAAGAAGCTTTACTCTCTCCTTCATCAAACACACTCTGTATCTCTTGTTCTTAATGCTAGATGGATGTCCTCTAACACTAAGGCTAGATGGATCCATCGGTTGCACAATATTTAGTCACTTCAATTGAGCTACAAGCTATGAGTCTTTGCTTGGTTAGTTGTTTATCAAGGGCTGCCCTCCAAAGCTTGCCTTGCCAAAAGAAGAATGATAGATGGCTTGTGCCCCATTTGCAGTGTCTTAAATACTTTGAAACATATCTTATGGGAGTGATTTGCTAGATCATGCTAGCGGTTGGTGCAGGACCAACATTATGTGTTGCTTCAAGAACAACTTCATTGGTGTGCAGCACTTCTTGGTGACTTGAGCTCCTTGGTGTTATCTCACTTCTCAGGTATCTGGGAGTGTCTTCAGATTTCGGATTTATTTAAAATCTGAAAGCTAGGATGCAAGTACGCCTTCTCCAATGATGTGAGTTCAATCCAATCTTTTTTTCACTCTTGGCAACAAGAGGTATGTATGCAATTGTCTACCAAAGTCTGCCTCTTGATTAAGGATGCCACAAAGTTCAGTATTGTTGCTATCAGGAAGAGGATATGAGAATCCATTGTATATACCCTTCTGTTTTTTATTTTTTGTTTATCAACTATCTTGCAAATTTTCCTACTGTAATATAAGACGTATTTTGCAAATAAAAAAAAAGGTAAGCTATCTATATTCGTTGGCAAGTTTTTTGATAGTTTGTCATCTTCTCCCCCTTACTAAAACTATGATCTATGAAAACAAATCATTCAGAAAAAACGGTTTATCAAGGATCTAGCTCTACATGTGAATCAGCGAGAGGTACACCTAAAAGAATATATAGTTCATAAAACTATAGCAAGCCAACAAGGCACTAGTTCACAAATGATGTTGATGAACTATTACGCCATCCACTAGGGTTCCATTCTTGCCACGGTCTGCCCAACCTGAAGGGCATGTGCTGCAAAGGAATGAGACTAGATCAAAGTGTTGTGCAATTTTGGCAGAATAATTACCTCTCAATTCAAACTCATTGGCACATTATTCAATAGATGGTCATATTCTCTTTGTTACTAAAACTATTGTTAAAATTAATTCAGCTGCAAGAGCCATTCTTCGGGAGGATGGCAAACACCCTAGTTGTGATCTAGGGCCCCCAGTGCACTCCTAGGGTTCTTGGTCTAGGACCAAGCAGTTAGAGCCATGGCAAAAGACCCTAGTTGGGCCCCAGTGTATTTCTGGGGTTCTTGGTCGGGGACCAAGCAGTTTGATGACATAAGCCCCTAGATATGTTCTAGGGCCCCCGGATGTGTTCTGGGGTATCCTAGTCTGGGACTAGGCAAATTCTTGGTCTAGTACCAATCCGATATGATGTGTGACCTTCTTCTCTCCCAGGATGCTCTATGTGACCTAGGAGCAGTTAAGAAGAAAGGCATGATCACATCCTAAGCCTTCCATGTATGCAATTATGATGAAAAGTTCCTAATATGTTTTATGAGACTTATGTGGTCTATATGCCTTAGGTGGACGTTGGTGCTTACCCTTGATGTAATGTTGTCTTGCTCCTTTTATGTGTCAAAGTCGGCTCTCCTTTTATGTGTTAAGTCGGCCCTCCTTTATGTGTAAAGTTGGCCCTCCTTTATATGTCATGTCCACTCATTATATTTATACTTTATATATATTATTTTATTGTTATATGTAAAGTCGACCCAGTCAAAATAAGTCAAGTCGTCCCTAGTGGTTTGGAGGTCACGTTTAGTATATATATGAGGGGATAGCACCTCATTTGGACACACCTTTGCTCCGACTTTTTCGCCCTACTATCCTAAGGTTTCAGCCTGCCTTCTGAGGTTTTTTGTCTGAGATTTTCAGCCTACCTTCTGAGGTTTTCTGTCTGAGATTTTCGGCCTCCCTTCTGAGGTTTTATGTTTTGAGGTTTTCGGCCTAAGGTTTCGACCTGCTGTCCTGAGATTTTTGGCCTGCTGTTCCGAATTTTTCGGCCTGAGGTTTGGGCTTGCTGTCCTGAGATTTTCGTCATGTTGTTATGAGGTTTTCGGCCTGAGGTTTCGGCCTGTTATCCTGAGATTTTCGGCCTGTTGTTCTGAGGTTTTGGCCTGCTGTCCTGAGATTTTCGGCTTGTTGTTCTGAGGTTTTCAGCTTGAGGTTTCGGCTTGCTATCCTAAGACTTTCGACATGTTGTTCTAAGGTTTTCAGCCTGAGGTTTCGACTTGTTGTAGTTGTCCTTTTCCTATAGTGTTTTTCCAGTCATCCTTGCAGTCCTATTTGGCATGATCACAGTCCCATAAAGAGATCTGCCCTGAGGGTTTGATCAATGAATTAGGAGTGCATTTCTGAGCATACACTGGAAAAAGGCAACATCAACAAATCTAGTACTATTGTTCTTGTTTTAGCTTTCTACAGTTTGGTTTTACTTCTACAGCTATGTTAATATTTCAATCAAAGTTGGGTCATGTATGTTATTTATACACTGTCAGATTTGTGTTAAATTTGATGGCTATCTGGTTCATTTATTATTGTTGGGTTATGCATACTTAATTATGCTTTGTTGGTTATGAATTTCTTGTAGATAAAATTTTGAAGAGAATATATTTTTATTTCTAAGCTAGCCTACTGTTTAGCCCTTAATTTCTAACATGGTTTCAGAGCTTAGAGCGTGAAAAGAGCTCATTTGTGGCAGACTTTTGATCCTGCGTTGATCCTCTATTAAGGGTTTATAAATCAAGTTAGTTGTAAGCTTGTTATTATCAGGTATTTTTCCTGCTTTCAGATCTCAGCATGGCTTCATTTCAATCAAAGCAGAAGACAAGGTTGAAGGGGCTTCAAACTTCAATGCCTGGAAAGTTAGGGTCATAAACATCCTAGAAGAAAGTGATCTAGTTGAGTTGGTTACCAGAGTAGTGGAAGAACCTGCTTCAAATGCTAGAAGAGTAGCCTATAAGAAGAGGTCAGCCAAAGCCAAGAGGGTCATTTTTTACTCAGTTAAAGATAGTATGATGCCTCACATTGCTCACTTAAGAACAGCAAAAGAATGCTTTGATACCCTAGCAAATTTGTATGAGAAGAAGGCTCCTACCCAAAAGAGGACCTTGAAGAAACAGCGGCATACATTAAAGATGGGAAAGGATGAAACTGTCTCTGCCTTATTTTCCAAAATTGCCCAAACAAGAGATTAGCTTGCGGCAATTGGAGTTGTTGCAAATGATGATGACCTACTACAAACAGTAGTGGATGGTCTTTCCAGAATCATGGGAGACATTCCTCTCATCCATGAATGGAAGAGAAGTTCAACCTAACTTCGAGAGATTATGGCATGACTGCTTGGAAGAAGAGGGCAGAATTAAAAGCAGAAATGAGCCCTCCACTATGAAAGATCATACTCTTTCTGCCAAGGCAAAGAAATGGAAAAGGTTTCCTCGACACAAAGACAAAGGTAAGAAACCTCAAGGTAAGCACTCTCACCCTCACTCTCATTTGTCTAAAGTAAGATGTTATAACTGTAACAAGTTAGGACACTATGCAAGGGACTGCAGAAATCCTCCTTAAAAGCATAAACGAAAAGGCAAATTTCATTCTTCGGTTGCAACTAAGGAAGAAGAAGATTCTCAGAAAAAGAGAACTAGCACTGCCACCAAAGAGCAATAGCAGCGAAGAGAGTTATCTAGTATCAGCACCGTCTGGTGCTATCACCAACTCAGTGGACACTTGGTTAGTGGACAGTGGGGCTTCCAGACACATGATAGGGCACAAGAAGACTCTTGTAAATTATAGAGAGAAGAAGTTTAATGCAAAAGTAGAACTGGGTGATGATGGTACTTTTGACATCAAAGGAGTTGGCTTAGCTTCTTTTGAGCTTCAATCAGGTAATGTTTTACATGTTGAAGAAATTTTTTATGTTCCTGGTTTAAAGAAAAATATCATTTCAGTTGCAGTTCTAGAAAGTAAAGGGTACACAGTAGCCTTCTCAAAAGGAAAGGCTCTTATGTGGCCCTCAAATGAAAGTATGAGCTCAGCCATGGTGATTGGGGTTCAAGAAGGTGGATTTTATAAAGTCTCGAGTCAGGTTATCCAAGCATTGGTTCATGAGATGATCAACCCCTGCGAACTATGGCACAAAAGGTTTGGACACCTCAACTACGATGCTCTTCCAGGTTTGCAAAAGATGGTAACAAGTATGCCAGTTTTTCATTTTGAGCATGATAGTGTTTGTCGAGGTAGTGCTCTTGGTAAAAACACAAAGAAAGCTTATCCTCACAGTGGAAGAAGAGCCAATGGTATTTTAGATCTTATTCATTCTGATCTCTGTGGACCTATGATTGCTCCGTCCATGAATAGTTGTCTTTATTATATCATTTTTATTGATGATTGCTCCCGTAAAACATGGATTTATTTTCTAAAAACTAAAAATGAGTCTTTCAGTAAATTTCAGGAATTTAAGAATCTTGTTGAGAATCAAACAAGCAGACATATCCATGTTTTCAAAACAAATAATGGAAAAGAGTTTGACTGCCATAAGTATGATGATCTTTGTCGGGCTTCTGGGATTAAGAGGGAGTTGACAGTGCCTTACAATCCCCAACAGAATGGGGTTGCAGAAAGAACGAACAGGACAATTTGTGAGGCAGCCAGAGCTATGATGTATGATCAGGATCTTTTGGTGTTCCTTTGGGCCGAGGCTGCTAGTACTGCAATCTATTTACAGAACAGGTGTCCTCACAAAGCCTTGGAAGAAAAAACTCCAGCAAAAGTCTTCACAGGTAAGAAGCCTTCAGTTGATCACTTGAGAATTTTTGGTAGTCCTATCTACGTTCATGTACCAAAAGAAAAGAGGACTAAGTTAGAACCCTCTAGAAAGAAAGGCACATTTGTGGGGTACAATGAAACCTCAAAAGCATACCGGATTTATATTCCAGGACAGAAATATATTGAGGTCAACAGAGATGTGACCTTTCATGAGGAAGCAACATTTCGATGCTCTAGAGAGTTTCCCAATGATGCAGAGGGGCAAGAAGCTCCAGCTTCATAACAGTTTTTGAACATTCAGATGACCAGAGGGAGAAGGCCAAAGAGCCTTCAGTGGATCCCATAAGAGATTCCATTGAGATACCCCTAGAGGGACCTCCTGCCAAAAGGAGGCCAGCTTGGTGTTGAGAAATTTTAAAGGAAGCCGAGAAACATGCAACACCAAAGGGTACTTTTAGAGAAAGTAAGAAGCCAAATAAGTACTCAGGTTTGATTGCTCAGTTGAATCATGTGATTAACTCAAAACCTTCCACCTTTGATGAGGTTGCCAAACACAAAGTGTGGAAGGATTCCATGGTAGAAAAGTACGAGTCAATATTAAAGAATGATGTATGGGAAGTGGTCCCAAGACCATAAGGAAAATCAGTTGTGACTTCTAAATGGATTTACAAAATAAAACATGCAACGGATGGCAGTGTTGAAAAATACAAGACTAGATTTGTGGCTCGTCACTCGTGGTTTCTCTCAGAAAGAGGGAATATATTTTGATGAGGTCTTTGCTCTCGTTGCCAGGTATATCTCTATCAGAGTATTATTTCACTTGCTTCAGTCTTTGGTTGGAAACTTCACCAAATGGATGTTAAGATTGCTTTTCTTAATGGTGAAGTCAAACAAGAGGTTTATATAGAGCAGCCAGAGGGTTTTGTGATCCATGGGAAGGAATCCCATGTCTACAAACTCAAGAAAGCCTTGTATGGATTGAAACAAGCTCCAAGAGCTTGGTACGAAAGAATTGACAGTTTTCTTCAAAAGTATGGTTTTTCTCCAAGAGTATAGCAGATCCCAACCTTTACATAAAGGTTGTGAAGAATCATCCAGTAATCTTGGTTTTATGTGGATGATTTGTTCCTTCCTGGTGAGAAACATCTGATGGCTCATACTAAGAGGGAGCTGTCAACAAAGTTTGAAATGAAGGACTTGGGTCTTATGCATTATTTTCTTGGTTTAGAGGTGTGGCAAAGACCTGGTGATATCTTTCTCTCACAAGGTAAGTATGTGGTTGATGTGCTTCGCAGATTTGGGATGTTGGAATGTAAGTCCATGACTACACCTATGATCTATAACCTTAAGAAGTTACATGATCAAGCTACAGGTTTAGATCCAAAAGACCCTACAGTATATCGTCAGATTATTAGGTCATTGATGTATCTAGTACACACCAGGTCGGACATTTGTTATGTGCAGTGAATGCCCTCAGTCAGTTTATGTGTGAGCCAAAACACATTCATATGGTTGTTGCTAAGCATATTCTCAGATACGTCTGAGGGACTATAGCCTATGGGGTCAAATACACTTCTAGTGGAGGTGTAATGCTTCATGGCTATTCAGATTCAAATTGGATGGGCAGTACAGTGGACCAGAAGAGCACTTTCGGATATTGTTTCAGTTTGGGTTCAACTATGATCTCCTGGTCCAGTAGGAAGCAGGGCTCCATATCCCAAAGCACTGCAGAGGCAGAATAGATTGTTGCAAGTGTGCTAGTAAAGAAGCAGTGTGGCTCAGAAAGCTACTCTCAGATTTGTTCAGTGCTGAACTGGAACCCACAGTAATTCATTGTGATAACAAGAGTTGTATAAAGCTCTCTGAGAATCATGTGTTTCATGACAGATCAAAACACATTGAGATGAGATATCACTATGTCCGGGACATGGTGCAGAAGAACATTCTCAGTATTCAGTATGTTCCGACTGCGAAACAAACTGCAGATATATTGACCAAGCCCCTGTCGTTGACAAAGTTTGTGTACTTTAGAGACAAGCTTGGTGTTCCTGAGAATGCCACTCTTCCTGAGAGGGAGTGTCAAACTTAATGCAGCTGCAAGAGCCATTCTCTAGGAGGATGGAAAAGACCCTAGTTGTGATCTAGGGCCCCCAGTGCAATCCTAGGGTTCTTGGTCTGGGGCCAAGCAGTTAGAGCCATGGAAAAAGACCCTAGTTGGGCCCCCAGTGTATTTTTGGGGTTCTTTGTCGGGGACCAAGCAGTTTGATGACATAAGCCCCTAGATATGTTCTAGGGCCTTCGAATGTGTTCTGGGGTATCCTGGTTTGGGACCAGGCAGATTCTTGATCTAGTACCAAGATGATATGATGTGTGACCTTCTTCTCTCCTGGGATGTTCTATGTGACCTAAGAGCAGATAAGAAGAAAGGCATGATCACATCATAAGCCTTCCATGTATGCAGTGATGATGAAAAGCTCCTAATATGTTTTATGAGACTTATGTGGTCTATATGCCTTAGGTGGACGTTGGTGCTTACCCTTGATGTAATGTTGTCTTGCTCCTTTTATGTGTTAAAGTCGGCTCTCCTTTTATGTGTTAAGTCGGCCCTCCTTTATGTGTAAAGTCGGCCCTCATTTATGTGTCATGTCGACTCATTATATTTATACTTTATATATATTATTTTATTGTTATATGTAAAGTCGGCCCTAGTGGTTTGAGGTCACGTTTAGTATATATATGAGGGGTTAGCGCCTCATTTGGACAACCTCTGCTTTGATTTTTTCACCCAACTGTCTTGAGGTTTCGGCCTATATTCTGAGGTTTTCTCTCTAAGATTTTCGGCCTGCCTTCTGAGATTTTCGGCCTGCCTTCTAAGATTTTCGGCCTGAGGTTTCGACCTGTTGTCCTGAGATTTTCGGCCTGTTGTTCTGAAGTTTTCGGCCTAAGGTTTCGACCTGTTGTCCTGAGGTTTTCGGCCTGTTGTTCTGAGGTTTTCGGCCTGTTGTCCTGAGATTTTCGACATGTTGTTCTGAGGTTTTCGGCCTGTTGTTCTGAGGTTTTCAGCCTGTTGTCCTGAGATTTTCGGCCTGTTGTTCTAAGGTTTTCGACCTAAGGTTTCGACCTACTGTCGCTGTCCTTTTCCTACAGTGTTTTTCCAGTCATCCCTGCAGTCCTATTTGGCATGATCACAGTCCCATAAAGAGATTTGCCCTGAGGGTTTGATCAATGAATTAGGAGTGCACTTCTCAGCATACACTGGAAGAAGGCAACATCAACAAATCTTGTACTATTGTTCATGTTTTAGCTTTCTGCAGTTTGGTTTTCCTTCTACAATTGTGTTAATATTTCAATCAGATCTGGGTTATATGTTATTTATACACTGTTGGTTTTGTGTTAAATTTGATGGCTATCTGGTTCATTTATTACTGTTGGGTTATGCATACTTAATTATGCTTTGTTGGTTATGAATTTTTTGTAGATAAAATTTTGAAGAGAATATATTTTTATTTCTAAGCTAGCCTATTGTTTAGCCCTTAATTTCTAACAACTATGATGTATGGAAAAAATCCTTCAGCGAGAAAAGGTTCATCAAAAGTTTAACTCTACATGCAAAGCAGCTAGAAGTGTGCCTATAATGATATATAGTTCAGAAACCTATGTCACGCAAACAGAACATTGGTTCACTGGTGAGGTTGATGGAGTGTTGAGCCATCCACTAGGGTTCCTATAATGTTGTGATCTGACCCACCAGCATGTAATGAACTACAATGGGATGATGTGAGGTACAAGATCTGGGTGATCTTCCCCTAAATTGATCTATGGAAACAAATCCTTCACAAATAAAATGTTCATCCGGAATCTAATTCTACATGTGAATAAGCTAGAGGTGCACCTAAAAGGATATATCGTTCAAACACATTAAATCATTTAACTGATACTGATGCGGAAAATAGGAAAGTACAAACACATTCAATGACACATATTTCTAGGCAATGCCCCTAGAAAAACCACGAAGGGAAGTACAAGAGAGAGATATTTTTATTATGAACTCACAGAAAACATAGAGTTTACAGCAATCTTTTTCCAGCAATAAATACATTATACTTATCTTGAAAATTGTGCCCTTCTTCACCTTGAAATTGTGCCAAACTTTTTGTACGGAACTATACAGATTTATAATAGAAATCAATGCCTCAAAAATTGTGTCTTTCTTTGCCTCTATTTCTGTGTCAAATTTATGATGTATGACCTGTCCAATAAATGTTGTACAACCTCCAATAAATGTTGTACGATACTTCTATATTAAATGTTGGAAATGTCCTAGTTTGTGTGCCACCAAATGCCCTTGGAATTTGCACCCCTGCTTCTTGTTCTCTCTCTCTTTCTTCAGTTCTCTTCTCTTCTCTCTCTCCTCATTCAATGATTAGAATGAATGTGTCTTTTCCCTAGTTCTCCTTTTTATCTCTTCATGAAGAAGTTAGGAAGTTATTTTAGATCTAATGGTTGAGATTAAATCCTAGCGCTCTCAAGATCTACAGTTGTGTTTTAATCTCTCATTAACACAACTTAAAAATCACTTTATCCCTCATAAATTAAAAAGTCACTTAAACTTTATAAAATAAAGTAAGTCACTTAAACTTTATAAAATAAAGTTTATGCCTAGGGACCATTTTATGTCCTCCCCATGCTAAGACATCAAACACATGAAGAAGACCTCCCGAGATACAAAACTCAACACTCCCTCTTAGCGAGAGATGTACTTCTGGTAGCACCTCCTCCATGATCAATCATGTCCTCTACGTTTGTAGTTGCTCCCTCTGAACTAGAACATCCTACTACCTCTACTACTGAACTCTGATCAGGATACCTATGCTCCTCCTCCATCAGTGTCATCTCATACCAGCTAAGTCTCCTGACAGTATTGGAAGAAGCCTCACAACCATCTGTCACTGATATGGACACTGACTCTGAATCCAAGAACCCACTGGATCCAATCGTAGGCAATCCCAGCAACCTGTATAATCTCTCATATCTGACACCAAGCATTGTTGTTGTCTCCGGAGTAGCTCCCTCTAGATATATGAACACCTGTCTATGATGGAACACAACTCCACATCCCTCATCCTCCAAAGCTAACACTAAAAGCAAATTTACATTTAGCTCTGGAACAAACAATACCTCTGCCACCTCCAAAAATCCTCCTGACTCTAGTTGGAATCTCACACATCCAACCCCCTTCACTGCATGCATGGTACTAGTCCCACAACCCACATGGTAGTCTGAGTCTATTTCTGAAAAACTAAGGAACACCGACCTCATTCTCGTCATGTGACAAGATGCACCACTATCCACAAACCATGCTTCAGTGTCCTCACACACTATACAACCATTTCAAGACATCTAAGAGAATTCCTTCGCGAACCTCTTAGCAAAATCATCAACCTCAGTTGATGTCGTTATCTGTGCATCCTTCTTGCCCTTCTTCTTGTTTGAACATTGACTAGCGTAGTGGCCAATCTTATGACATGCAAAGCATTTTACTTTAATCATGTCTTTCTTACTACTGCCTTTGCTCTTTCCTATAAGAGCAACATTCTCCTCATCATTTTCACCCTTCTGGGAGCCTTCATGCAAGTATCCTCTCTGAGGCTCCTCCTGGATAAAATCATCCCATAAACGATCCCATTTCGGAAAGTTCTCCCATGCCACAATTCCATCAACAAAGACTTCCCATGGCTTTGTCACACCATTCAGGGCAGTCGTTACCAACTCATGGTCTTCTAGGGCCTCTCCAACTGCACCTAGCTCATCACAAACTTGTCTTATCTTGGTAAGGTATGAAGTAACTGTATCAGTTTTGGTCATCTTGATACTTTTTAGTTTTTCTCTTAATACCATCTTTTTGTGCTTGTTTGAACTCTGGTATAACTTGGTTAAAGATGCCCACATCTCAAAGGCATTATTTTTCCCTGTCACATGTGGAATAACAAGATCTTTAATGGCATCAAGGATAATCCTTTTGGCTTAACATTCCTTTTGTTATATGCGACCAAAAGTGTTGTATTTGTAGGAATGGTAACAGTCTTCTCAACCATGTCCCACAACTCATATTCCTGCAACAACAATACTATCCTCTCTTTCCATGGGCTAAAATTTCCCGCCCCATCCAATCTATCTTCAACCCTCAAACCTGTAGCCATATGACCTGCTCAACTGATAACAAGGCCAACCCTCTTTCTGGTGAACAACCTGCAACTCTCTTGCAAACCCTTGTGTCTTTCTTGTTTGGTTTCCCCTCTCAATATCAATGCTTTGATACCGTGTAAATTTTCTATGACCCAATATACTAGTTTTCAGTTTCAATAAATCTTTCACAGTTTATTACTCATTCATAAATGCAGAAATAAAACTGAACTTATAATATGGAAACACATTGAATCATTTAACTGATATTGATGCGGAAAATAGGAAATTACAAACACATTCAATGACACAAATATTTCTGGGCAATGCCCCTGGAAAAACCCCGAAGGGAAAACCAATACAAGAGAGAGAGATATTTTTATTATGAACTCACAGAAAACATAGAGTTTACAGCAATCTTTTTCCAGCAATAAATACACTACTTATCTCGAAAATCATGCCCTTCTTCACCTTGAAAGCTGTGCCAGACTTTCTGTACGGAACTGTATGGATTTATAACAGCAATCAATGCCTCGAAAATTGTGCCCTTCTTTGCCTCAATTTCTGTGCCAGATTTCTGTTGTACTGCCTGTGCAATAAATGTTGTATGGCCTCCAATAAATGTTGTACGGTACTGTTGTATTAAATGCTGGAAATGTCTTCGTTTGCATGGCACCAAATGCCCTTGGAATTTGCACCCCTTCTCTCTCTCTCTCTCTCTCTCTCTCTCTCTCTCCAGTTCTCTTATCTTATCTCTCTCCTCATTCAATGATTAGAATGAATGCAATGTCTTTTCCCTAGTTCTCCTTTTTATCTCTTCATGAGGAAGTTAGGAAGTTATTATAGATATAATGGCTGAGATTAAATCCTATCCCTCTCAAGATCTACAGTTATGTTTTAATCTCTCATTGACACAACTTAAAAATCACTTTATCCCTCATAAATTAAAAAGTCACTTAAACTTTATAAAATAAAGTTTATGCCTAGGGCCCATTTTATGTCCTCCCCATGCTACAATGAAACTCCCTCCATTGATGAAGATTCTGAGGGTTTTATTGTTGATGCTTCAAATCATGATGACACCACTGCTAAGGAGGATAACCTAAAGGGTATGTTTTTAATTGCAGATTCTGACAGTGGGATTGGTGAGCAGTCCATGGCAATCCCAGCCCTAAAGGAAGAGGCCCTTTTTCGGCCTTCTCATGACTCAGCCGAAACAGTCATAGAAGATGATGTGGCAGCCACTAAAAATAGTTGTGACATCCAGTCGGAAAATCATGAAGATAAAGCATATGATGCAATCATTGCTTACCCGATGGCCAGGAGAATGAGGAAATTGATGACAAGGGATCTGATCATGGATAAGAGCCAGACTTTGAACCCGCGTGATATAATTTAGATGAGTTCATTCTACTTAATTCAAGAAAGGGGCCTTTCTTCACAAGTTTGGACAATGACCCTGATTTTGATGATGATGATGGCAGAGAAAGTTCTGAGATCGGGGCTGAGACACATGTTGAGGTAGCATTTGTTGATGGACTCAAAGAAGATGGTAATGTACTTGCTGGTGCTATCATTTACAGTCTACATGCAATGACAAAGCAGAAGAGTGATGGGATGTTGGGTTGGTTTTTTAATGATGATGAGCAGAACAGTATTTGGAAAGCACACGTTTTTGAAGGCACCATTAAAGAGCATTCTGAGAAGAGCTCTGAAGAAGCCAGTGATTCACATTCAGAATTTGCATATGAGAAGACTCTTGGTATTGGTGGTAATTCACTGCTCAATCTAAGCCCTCCTATAGTTTTGGAACAGAATAACCATGAACATTGCACACTGATTTTTGATGAACCTCATAATTGTGATATGGAGAATCGGTATGACCAAAGGGAGCCTTGGAGGACCAAGAAATATTCCTCTTCCACTGCTGACATTCATGATGATTGGCTCCATGTTTTGAATGAGGAGGTCTACCTAATCAGAGAAATTCACCACTTTTATGACTGATCATGAGTCCAGGACTGCTGTTCGAGATGAAGATGTGGGCTTCCCTGACTGTGATACGATTTAAGATGACATGGTTTTCACATTGATCTTGGCACAAGATTCGCACTAATGCTCAGAACACAATAATAGTGAAACTCTGATTTGTTCTATCAATCATTGTGGGAAGAGTTTTGTGAAAGAATGGCGGATTTATGAAACCTTAAATTTGGAGGATCAAGATTACTCTAAAAGGGATCCTGACTGAACTTTCGCTTGCCCTCCTGATCCTAACAGTAGCGAGATCAGAATAGAGAATAACAACAGAAACTCAGCTGCAGTACACACTGGATATATCCAATGATGTTTTGTTGAAAAGGCGGTTATAAGGGGTTTGGAGATCTGGAACTGAGCTTGAGAATTTCAGGTGAGAAAGAATATAATCATTACTTGGCTGAATATGTAAACCAGTGTACTGATACTCTGAAAAAGTTGATGACACGTGGAATTAATTGGATATTCATTGAGTTTGTTAACCCGATCATTGAATATTTTCAGATTTTCACTAAGCCTGGGAATTCAGGCACAATTCAAAATAGGCTAGACAAAAAATATTATTCCAACCCAAGAAAATTTGATGAAAACATGAGACTGATTTTTGCCGATGTAATGGGATACAATCCTCCTGGTAACAATGTTCATTATACAGCACTAAATTTGAGTAAGTTCCTTGAGGGAAAATTCAAAATTGTTTAGCAGGAGTTGGCTAGGGAAGAATTTCCAAATATGACAGGCACGTTGTCGTTCGGTAGTGTTTATAATGACCCTCTAAAAAATTGCGAACACATGTCCTGTAGCTGCCCACTCCTTTTTGTGCACATCCTGGGTGGCATTTCTGGTGTGCGGGTGCCGAGACTTGCTATTAGCCAAATAATACCTGAGGTTCCAGCATATGAATACTTCCAGTTTGAGATGTCCCTGTTCTACATGTTGATCAAGCACAGAGGAATGTTGGTTGCATTTTCAGATAACTGGAGATTCTGGAGTTCTCAAGTGCTCCCAAGAAAGAGCACTTGTCCCCAAGAAGGAGCCAGATGTTATCATCATGTGATGACAGGGTATCTTATGATGACTAGGATGATGTGTGATCTGAAGATTATGTGGCAAGTGTTTGCACATAAGAAGGATGACAGAATTTTGCAAAACTGAAGACACACATGCAGCAGAGGCATCACAATTTCCAAACATCAGTGAAGATCTTGCTTGATTTTTGTGCTCTGAATGGCACCCTAAGGAGAAGCAAATAATATTGACATCCTCGGCGGATGGTTCCCTTCGTATTTGGGATGCAAATAACTTTAATAGTCAGAAGCAGACCCGATTTATATGTTGCCAAGGGACATGACGATGATATCACAGGTCTCCAGTTTTCTACTGATGGGGATATCCTTCTGACCAGAAACACTGATGAAACACTCAGAGTTTGGGATCTACGGAAGACTATAACTCCACTGCAAGTATTCAAGGATCTTCCAAACAGCTATGCTCAGACTTATGTAGCATTTAGTCCAGATGAGAGGCTAATATATACAGGGACATCTGTTGAAAGGGATGGTAATTCTGGAGGTTTATTATGCTTCTATGATAGGAAATCACTGGATAGATAGATCTAGGGTTTAGATTTATTTCAGTTAAGGTATTGTACTTGTTTCTGCATTTGTTGTATCTCCTAGTCTATAAGGGAGAAGGCAATGTAGATTTTCTGAGGTCCTATGAGGCTGCCATCTAAGGTCTGTCCTTGACCTTAGTATGGCTCTAAGTTTCAATTGTGTGGCTGTCTTCTCTTGCTGTTTTCTAGGACAGCAAACAGTCACCAAACTTTCTGTTCAATACCTCTAGATCTTTAACTTTAAAATGTTGTTCTACACTTCTAAGCATGCATAAATTTGACACAGGTATTTTTGGTCAACATGACCCTGGATAAAAACCCCCTCGGGGAAAACCAGTTTGGGATATATCTCTATAAATGAGGAGAATAGATGGAGGAATACAGCAAGTACAAAATATAGATGAACCTGTTACAATAGCAGTTTGTCTCAAGCTGAAATACAAGTCCAAACCAAGCAGGTGTGCCTCTCATAAATGCTACCAAAACCACCATAATTGCTCCATATGCAAGCTGTGAGCTCAGAATGGAAAACCCCTCCACAGGAATGAAGCTTTGATGTGTGGCATCCCTCTGCAACTGATCCCACTGCAATCTGACAGGTGTAAGTCCTCCCCACTGATGATGTGCCCTCCTCCTCAAGTGCGCCCTCCTCAGAACTGGAAGCTCCCCACTAAATAAACAAGGCTCCAAGTGTGATGGCTCTCTCCATGAAAGCATGCGACCAAGCTAGCCTCTCCCAATGCAACAATCCTCATCCTCTTGCCCTTCTCCAAGCTCCTTTGGTGAACATACAAGTGAATGGGCTCTCCTTTGCCCCTTGCGCCCTCCTTTAGGAAGCATAAGGAAACCTAAAAGATGGGTGGATGAGATCATCTCATCTCATCCCTAATCAATGGTTGAGATCATCTCAACTAAATCTCAAACCAAAACCCACTTTACTTAAGTTTCCATAGTTTCACTTTATGTCTATTAATTCACCCACTTTGTGAATTAATTGTCACTTTAGGCTAAAATGACCAAATTTCACTTTTGACTTAAATCTCCTAAGTCAAAGTGAAATTAGACACAAAGTAAATAGTACAAGGGTAATAGTCTCCCCCTTTGTGCTTGGAGACTCATAAGCACACGGGGACCACTTTCCAAGGTACCCAAATCTCAACACTCCCTCTTACCGAGGAAAGTGCTCGTCACCACCAATCTTGTCCCTGCAAAGGACATGGTTGCCTCCTGGCCTATATTCGGTGAGTTGGATACCCTGATCACTGAAAGTAGTCTCTGTCGCAGATCTGCTCAACCTGCGTGATCTATAAGTGGAACTGACTCTCCACCTATCCAAGATCACCTAGATCTCGGCATCACACCAAGGATCTCTACCTTGGTCTCCCACCAAGGATTTCCACCTACTCTTGGCATCTCACCAAGAGTCACTCTCTTGGCATCTCACCAAGAATCTCCCCCTCTTGGTATCTCACCAAGACTCATCAACTTGGCCTCTCGCTAAGTAACTTCCACCTGAAATGGATCCAGAACCTGATTTGCTTGTCTCAGAAGCTAAGTGAAGCTCAAGCCTCCGTGGTGCCTTGTTGCTCCTCCTAACGAACCTCTGATGCTCTGAAGCTGTAGCACCAACTCTCTGTCTGCTCGACTGCTCTGAAACTGTAGCTATCCTGGGTGGACCAGTCACCCACTCAGAAGATGTCTAGTGACATTGAGTCTCATCTCCCTTTGAATCATTGTTGTGAGTCAGTCGGTCCTCATCAACTCTATCTCCCCATCTAATGTTGGATGGTGTAACAACAGACAAAGTAGTCACAAAAGCACACTCTCTCGCAAACTTCTCACTGAACTCTATCTCCTCTGTTGTTGCTGCTGACCCATCCTGCTGCTTTTTCTTCTTCTTGGGACATTGTCCTACATAGTGACACATCTCTCCACAAGCAAAGCATATCATTGTGCTCATGTCTCTCTTCTGCCCACTGTTGCTACTCTCTCCTCCCTATGGTGGGGCCCTAAACTTGGGACCCTACCGACCTCCACGGTCAGTCTTCTTCTTGACCTTTGTCCAAAAAGCAAGGTCCTTATCACCCGCAACTGACTGTTGTTGTTGTTGTTGCTGTTGTCCAGAAGCCTTTGCCACTAGTCTAGTCTCCTCATGGACGAAGTCATCCCACATCCTCTCTCGTGTGGGCATAACTGTTAGAATATAATGGATGTGCTCGTTTTACCATAGACAATATCACTATTGTCACCCAACCATAGGCCGAAGCCACCCTTCGAGCACCTTAACCCTGACAAAGAATCACTCTGGAAGCAAACCCTAGGCTACATAGCCACACAAGGGGTAACGCACCTTTCTCCAAGGATAGCGCACCAAACAAGAGCTGATCAAATAGTCCAAACCATAACCAAGAGATAGTCCAAGCCAAAACAAAATCTGCTAGCTGCAGCAGCTGCAACGGCAGCTCTCCTCCAAACCTGCGCACAAAACTAGCTAATTGTAGTGCGCACAAGTGAGCTCTGCAGTTCTAAGAATGCCTGCCAGAATGAAGACTGGCCTCCTGTATTTATACTAATTTTGGCTAACTGCCTGAGTCGGCTTCTCATTTTGGGTGCTTATTTACTTAGTATATAATATTTCTTTTGGCCGAATTCTTCTCTTGGAAGCTAATAACCTAATACAAATTATCCTCTTGCGCCAACTTTTCTTCTAGGGTTATTAGCCACCTCATTAGGGTTTCTTCTTGCTTCCCGGAATATTCTATTCTCGTCAAGTTTACACGTGGAGGTAAATACCTCCCACAGCTACCATAATATTAACATTCCCTCCTAGCTAGGGAGGTATTGAAGATAATGGTCTTGAGCACAAATATACCATTGAATCAGTAGCATCATCATAGTCGTACAGAGTATCTCAAGATTAGATCATGAGCACCATCATCACTATCAAGTCATCAACTGCATCATCTCTCGAAACCATACTCCATCTGAGTAGTCAAACATGATGCTGGATAAGTCACTCACTCCATAGAGTGACACAAGAACCATCCTTCTAACATATGTCCTAGAAGAATAAATGTCCTGGACCATTTTCCGTCTAGGAAATCTCTGTCCATTGATCATCCATATAGCTAATAATCATTTCCAACATTGTTGATAGTCTTCAAGGTAATCAGAACAATATCATTCAATAGAACACAAATGTGTCTATACACAACCACAATCTAGTGGTACACTACCACACCAAGTAGCACACAGATACTTGATCAATGACACATAGTCACAATCAGTGGAACACATCCACCACAGTAGTATACATCTACTGTCCAGAGACATATAGCCTCCATAACAATCATCTGATATCAACCTGCACAGAAAACATTGTTATGATATAAACTGAATCATCTGGGCCATTCTTCCACTCACAACTGTGAGATCTGGAAGAGCATCTGCCCTCAAAAGGTAAAACATCAATGATGAGCTATCTGGACTATTCTTCTCAAGCAAAGAAGAATAATTGTCTCGATTTCTGAGCCTGGACCATTCCCCACCCTAGGCCATTCCTCTGGCACTAAACAAAGTGCAACCTGGAGAGAATGAGTCTGCCCTAAGGAATGCATGTCCCTGATTGTTGAACCTGGACCATTCCCCACCATGGGCCATTCCTCCGGCACTAAACAAAGTGCAACCTGGAGAGAATGAATCTGCCCTAAGGAATGATTGTCCAGACCATTTCCAAAGGAAATGACTGTCCTGCACCAACCTCCAAACGGACCATTCTTCAAAAACTGCTCACAACTGTGAGCTTCGAAAGAATGACTGTCCAGCGAGGCGGGCCAGTCTTCTTGAGTAACCCTCAAGAAGAGAGACTGCCCTAGACCATTCCCCATGTTAACCACAATGGGAAATCGTTGTTTATGGTACATCAGCAATCCATCGAACCATTTTCATTACAAAAATGACCGTTCGATCTGGACCATTTTCCGAACTGGAAAATGTCTATCCGTCAGAAATCTCAAACCACTTTCCGAACTGGAAAGGAACTGCTCATCCTGGACCATTTTTCGAACTGAAAAATGACTGTCCATAAATCAATACACATCAGTTCTCCCTCCCAACCTAGGAGTCATCTCTTCCTTTTTCAATAGGGAAGTCGTCTCCACGAGCTCCAGCTTGAGTACACAATCTCTTCTATCTTGGACAGAGGCTTTACCAAAATATCCGCTTATCTACTTATCTGTGGAGATATATATTTGAGAACCACTTTCGCCTTTCTGGACTTCATCATGGAGAGTGTAATGCTTGATCTCAATGTACTTCGGTCTGTCTGGAACACACTGGTATTCTCTGAAGACTTCATATAGCTTTTATCAATCATTGTTGGATTCCTCTTTGTTTCTTGCTAGCCCACAACATCATGGCAAGGGTCAAACTAGAACATATCCAAGTGATACTTCTTTGGTCATCATGAGTGTTTGTCATGGATTAGCGATCCATTATCCTGAGCTTCTGAATAACCATTGTGATACAGTATCTCTGTTATAGAAAGTCTTCACCACGCTTCTGTTGTGCATTGGAGATTCTCCACCAAGTTGTCTTCTTCCATCTTGCATACAAGGGTCTTTGTCTAGTATACCTCAAAGCCTTGAGGTTGCTCTTCATACGCTCTTTGTTCAATTGCTCTGGAGAACAGTCTTTGTCTTTATCTGATGTAAAACTCCAACCCATGGATATTGTGGATGATATAATTGTAGAAGTATGTCTGGTTTACTGGAGCAAACAGTCATCATAATCTTCTCCCTCCATCTGGGAGAACCTCTAGTCCTTGATCTCGCAATGCTTTCATTCATAAGTCTTTCATACACTGTTTTTTATCACAACCTTCAGTTCCTCTACTTGATTTCTTTTAGTGAGTTCATATCAGGCTAGTAATCTTGTGATTCTCAATACAATCACTGGTTGTTCTGGCTTCTCTTTCTTTCTTGGAATCTTCATGTTCTTCCTCATGTTTCTCTTTAGCTTTTGAGTCCATGGAGTTTTCTATAGATTCCATGCTCTGAAGATTCCAACTTCTTCCTTTCATCGTAGGATCATGGATGTGGATGGACAACCAGGGATACTTTAAGGCTTCTTTTCGAAGAAGGCTTTTTCTGAAGTCAAAATGAACACGTACTGCTTTTCATGGCTGCTACCATGGATATATACTACATCATCTTCAATGGATCATAGGATTAGCTCCCTCCTAATCCTTGCTTCATGTATGAGTGCATGTTTTTCTTTGGGAAGTATAATCGGCTCTCTCCATCTAGGAGAGTCCACGCTTCTGTTTGCATCCTTATTGCTTTCTGCAAAGTGTCACATATCTTTTTCCAATTTTCTCTTGATTGTTGACTTCTTTCTGTCTTTACTTCTTCTAGGTTTCTTCAAGATTGATTATGATTTCGGCTTATCTTGTAATAGCTTCCACATGAGCTCTTACCAGGGTTTGTTGATGTGCTTCATCCTTTCATGTGTATTGCCTTGTCTTATAGTCATAGCAATTCTTATCTTTGTTGTTCTTTCATAGGTATAGTTTCATTTCTAAGAGATAGATATATAAGATATGTACCGAAAACATGCTATGTATAAGAACTATGAAGAATATTGTTACCTTATCTTAGAAGAAGAAATTTGTTTTGTCTTGCTTGGTCTTCTTTGTAGGTTCCTTTTCTTCGGCAATTGATGCTTCGTGTGTCTCCTTCCTTTTCTTTAGCTCGGGACAATGATTCTTGTAGTGACCATACTTTCGATAGTTGAAGCATTATATTTCTGACATATCTTTCTTTTGATTTGGCTTCTTCCTTGAGCCAAACTTCCTTTTGTTCCTGAAGTTCTTGAATCTTGTTGTGAAGGCTTGATCATCGTACTTCTTCTAGGGTTTCTCTTTTGCACTGATCCTTGATTCCTCTTGAGCACAACAAGTCCAAAGTTCTTCAAATGTAGGATACTCCTTCCTTGTGTTCATGCTTGTGGAAAATGCATCCCATGTCTTGGGAAGACCTCTGAGTACTATGTTTACCAGTTCCTTCTCTGAAATGATCTCTTCAATAGCTTGTAGTTGATCTCTTAACTGAGAGATTCTCACAAAGTATGATGTTATGTCGTCATCATCATTCATCTTCATGTCACAGAGCTCGTTCTTTAGACTCATAACTTGTCCAATGTTTCTGACCAAGAAGAGATTTGTTAGGGCATCGTACATCTTCTTCGATGAGCCAAGATGGGAGATGTAAGGTATCAAGTGGTCTTTTATAGATTCCACTATGATACTCATGGCATTGATGTCACCATCTTTGATTTTCTCCATAACTGCAACGTTCTACGGTTCCTTCTCTTTTCCTTCTTCAAACTCTGGTTCCACGATCTTTCCTTTCACGATATCCAGCACTTTATTGTTGGCAAGGATGAGGTCGATCCTTGTCTTCCACGCTCTGAAGTTAAAATTTGCATCTAACTTGTTTTCTGACTTCATAGAGTAAGTCATGGCTGCTTTGACTTGGTCAACCCTAGATTTGACCAAAAACTCAAACTTGACGTCTTGGCTTGCTGAGAGTACCAGGAGATGCGCTAGGCTAGGGCGCACTAGTCTATCCGGAAATTAGGTCAATCTCTTCACTTAAGGTGCCTCAACGAGAGGGCTAGGGTTTCTACAACTGCACCTGCTAGTAACCCTAGCGGCAGTGCTTTGGTGACTGCTCCTGCTAGTAACACTAGCGGCAGTGCTTTGGTGACTGCTCCTGCTAGAAACCCTAGCGGCACTTCTTCAACGAGCTTAATATCCTTATGGCTATGCTCCCATCCAGTGGTTGGACTGAATGAAGGAGGTGTGGGCCCATAACCTGTTAGAATATAATGGATGTGCTCATTTTACCATAGACAAATATCACTATTGTCACCCAACCATAGGCCGAAGCCACCCTCCGAGCACCTTAACCCTGACAGAGAATCACTCTGGAAGCAAACCCTAGGCTAGATAGCCACACAAGGGGTAGCGCACCTTTCTCCAAGGATAGTGCAACAAACAAGACCTGATCAGATAGTCCAAACCATAACCAAGAGATAGTCCAAGCCAAAACGGAATCTGCTAGTTGCAGCAGCTGCAACGACAGCTCTCCTCCAAACCTGTGCACAAAACTGGCTAACTGTAGTGCGCACAAGTGAGCTCTGTAGTTCTGAGAATGCCTGCCAGAATGAAGACTAGCCTCCTTGTATTTATACAAATTATGGCTAACTGCCTGGGCCGACTTCTCATTCTGGGTGCTTATTTACTTAGTATATAATATTTCTTCTGGCCGACTTCTTCTCTTGGAGGGTAATAACCTAACACCAATTATCCTCTTGAGCTGACTTGTCTTCTAGGGTTATATAATATTTCTTCTGGCCGACTTCTTCTCTTGGAGGGTAATAACCTAATACCAATTATCCTCTTGAGCTAACTTGTCTTCTAGGGTTATTAGCCACCTCATTAGGGTTTCTTCTTGCTTCCCGGAATATTCTATTCTCGTCAGGTTTACACGTGGAGGTAAATACCTCCCGCAGCTACCATAATATCAACAATAACCTCCTTGGCAACAATGTCGCGTACGAATGGACCCCATGGTTTGGTAACGTTGTTCAAAGTTGTCCTCACCATAGAGTTGGGATCCACCACCTCTCCGACAGCTCCAAGCTCGTCTCTGATCCAGGTGTATCTACCAAGGAATGAAGTAACCGACTCATCCTCGAGCATACGAATGCCCCTCAGTCGATCATGAAGAACCAACTTCCGGTTCTCATTAGAGCTCTCGTACAACTTGCATAGAGATGCCCACATCTCGTATGCAGAAGTCTTCCCAGTCAAGTGGGGAATAATATGATCTCTAACTGCAACACAAATGGTCCTCTTCGCCTTATTGTTCCTCTTCCTGAAATCTGCCAACAAGACTGGGGTAGTGACAGGA
This sequence comes from Picea engelmannii, assembly GCA_009831015.1. Taxonomy (NCBI): domain Eukaryota; kingdom Viridiplantae; phylum Streptophyta; class Pinopsida; order Pinales; family Pinaceae; genus Picea; species Picea engelmannii. The sequence goes on along the minus strand of ML782112.1, from coordinate 1,514,121 downwards.
AGAACCGAAACAGGCGCCTCAACTATATTCCATAGTTCGAGGTCCTCTAAGACAAAGACGATCCTCGCCTTCCAAGGAAACCAATTGCTAGCCCCGGCTAGCCTGCCCTCCATGCACATCTTAGATACTGACATGTCTATCAAACTGCGCTCACTCTGATGCTCCAAATGCAAAGGAACGTTGCCTCACTCCTGTCAACACAGGTGTGAAAAGAGGCAAGCGAAACCCCGACCTCACTCCTAGCAAATAGGTGTGAAAAGAGGTCGAACACTACAGCCTCACTCCTGTCCACGCATGTGTGAAAAGAGGTTGTCCACAAGTGTCAAAAATCTGCCCACAACTGTCCACAACCACTGTCAACTAGTTGTCCAAAGTTTGCCCTGAGCTGTCCAACTGGCACTCACTGAGAGGTACCATCAGATCTGAAATTTACTCACTGTTTCAGACTGAAAACTTGTCCAAAAACAGCCAACAGATCTGATATAAAACCTCACAAAACTGCCCACAAAAGTGTTCAAAAACATCAAGTCTAAGCCACCATTGGCTCTTCTGATACCATGTAGATTTTTTGAAGTCCTATGAGGCTGCCATCTAAGGTTTGTCCTTGACCTTAGTATGGCTCTAAGTTTCAACTGTGGTTGTCTTCTCTTGCTGTTTTTAGGACAGCAAACAATCACCAAACTTTCTGCTCAATATTTGATGGTTAAATGATCTTTTAAGGTGCCCTTGCAAGTGTTTTCTTTACTCAATGTTAGCACATACAATATACATAAAAACAAATAACACTACCTCTAGATCTTTAACTTTAAAATGTTGTTCTACACTTCTAAGCATGCATAAATTTGACACAGGTATTTTTGGTCAACATGACCCTGGATAAAACCCCCCCTAGGGAAAACCAGTTTGGGATATATGTCTATAAAGGAGGAGAATAGATGGAAGAATATAGCAAGTACAAAATATAGATGACCCTGTTACAATAGCAGCTTGTCTCAAGCTGAAATACAGGTCCAAACCAAGCAGGTGCACCCTAGCATGGTGCGCCCTCATAAATGCTACCAAAACCACCATAACTGCTCCAGATGCGCTGTGAGCTCAGAGTGGAAAACCCCTCAACAAGAATGAAGCTTTGATGTGTGGCCTTCCTCTGCAACTAATCCCACTGCAATCTAACAGGTGTAAGTCCTCCCCACTGATGATGCGCCCTCCTCCTCAAGTGCGCCCTCCTCAGAACTGGAAGCTCCCCACTAAATAAACAAGGCTCCAAGTGTGATGGCTCTCTCCATGAAAGCATGTGCCCAAGCTAGCCTCTCCCAATGCAACAATCCTCATCCTCTTGCCCTTCTCCAAGCTCCTTTGGTGAACATACAAGTGAATGAGCTCTCATTTGCCCCTTGCACCCTCCTTTAGGAAGCATAAGAAAACCTAAAAGATGGGTGAATGAGATCATCTCATCTCATCCCTAATCAATTGTTGAGATCATCTCAACTAAATCTCAAACCAAAACCCACTTTACTTAAGTTTCCATAGTTTCACTTTATGTCTATTAATTCACCCACTTTGTGAATTAATTGTCACTTAGGCTAAAATGACCAAATTTCACTTTTGACTTAAATCTCCTAAGTCAAAGTGAAATTAGACACAAAGTACATAGTACAAGGGTAATAGTCTCCCCCTTTGTGCTTAGAGACTGATAAGCACATGGGGACCACTTTCCAAAGTACCCAAATCTCAACAGACAAGGGTATAGATATTATTCATTCAGTTTTTCAGAGTAGGAAGTAGTGGATGAAGGGTGGAGTTTGAAGCTTTCAGAGTAATTCCTATTTTCAAGAGTAATAAACAGTGATGTAATTTGAGTTTCAAATCTGTGTACTTGTTATTTTCTTAAGTTTGATGTGTTCCAAGTCCTAGTAAAAATCATACTGCAGTTTTGATAGAGATTTCAATTTATTGTTTTCCTAAGTAGGAAGGTTTGAAATTAGACTAGGATCGTTACCATGTGTCAATGAATTTTAACAGTTTGCTACTTCCTGCCGACATCTACACCATATGCACTGGAGTCTAATGGGGACCCAGTCCTAGACTTGTGCATCAACGTAGCTCAGTACTCCACCCAAGGGGAGGTTTTACTCTTGGGAGACTTCAATGCTCATACTAAAACCTTGCAGATCCCCCTACATGATAGATTTAGGGATGCTCTCTGCCTTCAGGAGATTGATCCTAACTACATTCGCCTCCATAGGATCTCAAATGACACTTTTGGACGCCTCACTTCTTATGGTAGACACCTTCTCCATTTGGAGGAATCTCATGGCCAACTATTCCTGAATAGGCTACCCTAGCTCTAGGGGAATCACGTGTTTCCTACACAGTGGGGGGGGGGGG
>ML782112.1:1482263-1511689 GCA_009831015.1 Picea engelmannii | reverse complement strand
CCCCAACCCCGCTACCCCCAACTTTTCCATAGACCACCTTCCTCTTCAATGTTGACTTTTCTTATGCATATGCTTCCCATCTTTTTCATGCCAACTGGTCCCTCCCCTTACACAATGTTTGTCCCTCGAGACTACCTCTGATAAATATGTGCTTCTCTCCATTGCTTTGTGGGAGGCTGCTCTTGACTCCTTCCCCCATGCCACTAAGACACCCACTCATACCCTCCCCCTGGCTCTTGTCCCATGAACTAATGGTATGATGATGAGTGAAAACTTCACCAAAGGCACCTTCATTTTTCTTTCACTCACGACCCTCCCCTCCTCTCCCTTTCTTCAAAAATCCTACCACTATCTTCTTCGCGATAAAAAATGAGCCTTTCTTTCCCTTAGGAGATGTGAGCTTTCTAATTCCCTTCGCCATTACCCCAAAACGTTTTGGTGGACCCTTTCAACTAAACATACCTCCCTTCCCCCTGACCTGGACCCCCACTGATTGTTCTCCCACACTGTCTCCTTTTACAATATCTCTACACAACCCCCCACCATTATCTCCTCCCCCACTTCCTTTTGCTACCATTTCTCTGAGGGCAACATCAAGTGAGCGATTAGGGTTATGAGCACGAGCAACGCGACTGACAAGGAAGGCTTTCAGGCAAATTCCTCAAACATGGTACTCACCCCCTTGATTCATATCTTGTTGGTTTTATTTAATCATGTCAACTGCTCTAGTTTCCCTCAAGTTTGGTCCCACCACATCATCCATCCGATCCTCAACTTGGGTGACAATGCAAATCCTAACAACTACAAGACCATTATGATTGAGCATACCTTTGCCAAACTCTATGCCATAGTTCTTCTCTTAGAGCTCTCAGAGGAGCTTGAGAGGAGTCCTCTCAGGGCTTGTGAGCAGGTAAGTTTTTGTCCGAAGTACCAAACTACTAATTGCATCTTTAAAGTGAGAGCCATCATTATAGAGGCCCGTGATCATTCTTCAAGAAACTCTTGTTGCTTTGTGGACTTTCTAAAAGCATCTAATATTGTGTTCCACATGAGGCCATGTTCCAGTAGCTATTAGCATCTGTAAGGTCCTTTTGACTGATATCCTGAGGCTTTAGGAGTCAGTCCTAGGTCGTCTTCATACAAAACATCGGCTCTCAAACTTCATCCGGAGTACTATCAATGTGAAGCACGGGTGCCCCATTTCACCAACCCTCTTTTGGATTTATATTGACGAGCTAGAGTCTTTCCTCCATGAGCAGATTCAAGAGGGAGATGGTTGTCTCCTTCATCATGTACTAATAGCCCTACTTCTCTTTGTTAATAATATGATACTTTTGTCCTCCTCCCAAGATTGTCTTTAGAGGTAGTTGGATGCCCTATAATGTACCTAGGAAGGATAATATGGGGTACCTAGGGAGGTACCCAAGGGGATAATGAATGTAATGTGGCCATAATATTGGAATAGGTCAACTATACAATTAAAAGGAAATAATACATCCACTACGTAATTAAAGGGAAATAATATAATAATAAGGGGTAGTTGGCATAAGACCCCTAAGAATATTCATTAGAAAGTATATATACACGAGTATCATTGTATTGGATGTCTGATGAATTGTATTGTCTTGTAGCAAGCATGGCTTGCGGAGTGATTCCTTCCATAAGGAGTATTAGATGGTGTTACCCTACCTCAAGGGTTCTTCTCTCTATATTCTTGGTGTTTTTTATGGGGAATGTCTTGGTATATTTGGTGTTTAGGGTTTGTTTTTGTAGTTTTATGGTGGAATCTATCTTATGCCCAAGAAAGAGCCATGATGCCTAGTATTGAAGAATTTATCAAATGGATAAAATTAGAATTTCCCACAGACTGGAGATCTGAATTTAGTTGTTATCTAGAGGATGATGTTGCAGCAGGGGGGCACTTACTTGATGATGTTAAGATGGAGGAACTTACTAATGAAGGATATGAACATGTATTTTTAGCCAGGGGGTCTCCTATTGAAAAGAAGGATAAGAAAAGCACTAGAGATTTATTTTCATGTGACAACTTCTTAATACAGGTTCATAGAAGTATTCAACAAGAAAAGGTTATTATTTCCATAAACCCTAGTAGAAAGCATAACTTCATCAATGTTAACTTGGCTAAAAGATTGCAAGTACCCGCAAAGAATATTCAAAGCACACAGGTTGAAGGTGAAAATATTCAAAATTTTAAAGATTTGAAGATTACCATGGATAAATATGTGTTGCACTCAGATTTTTATGCTATAAATATGGATGATGTGGATGTTGTTTTGGGATATCCTTGGATGGACTCAATTGGTACAGTCAATATTAATGTGCGCAAGAAGTTTTTGAAACTATGGTAAAAGAAAAAGAAAATTACATTGCAAGATATTTTTCTTATTAAACATGAAGGGCCTAAGGAGGCACATGAAGAAGTACTTGTAGGGAAACAAATTGTAGTACCTCATGACACATCAGATGAAGAGTCTAGAGTTGAGTCGGAAGAAGAGCCTACAAAATCAATTGATGAAAAGCCAAAGGAAGAGCATAAACAGGAAGATGAAGTTGAGGAAATACATGTTGAAGAGTCAACGAAAGAAGAATCAATATCTAAGGTTGTTGTATGTCGCCACCCACACCACATGGAGAAACAACAGTCATCAAAGCAAGGGCATGAGCGTCAACAAACTTATTATGGATCAACTTGGAACCAAAGAGGCAACCAACATGGAGGCACATCAAGGTCTAAAAGCAATACATGGAGATATCAAAGTAGAACAACAAAGACATGGATCCCAAAGAGAAACCATAATCAAGATCGAAGAAATACCACAGTTGGATCCCATGTCCACATTTCACTAGGATGGATGGATGCTCGTGCATGGTACCAGTTAACTACATTGCTTAGTAGGTCATATTATATGGCTTCTTCCCATGTTTCGAGGATGAAACATGCGAAGCGGGATGGAATGTAATGTACCTAGGAAAGATAATATGGGGTAGCTGGGGAGGTAACCAAGGGGATAATGAATATAATGTGGCCATAATATTGGAATAGATCCACTATGTAATTAAAAGGAAACAATATGTCCACTATGTAAAATTAAAAGGAAATAATATAATAATAAGGGGTAGTTGGCATAAGACCCCTAGGAATACTCATTAGAAAGTATAACTACACATGAGTATCACTGTATTGGATGCATGTTGAATTGTATTGTCTTGTAGCAAGCATGGCTTGTGGAGTGATTCCTTCCATTAGGAGTATTTGATGGTGTTACCCTACCTCAAGGGTTCTTCTCTCTATATTCTCTGTGTTTTCAATGGTGAATGTCTTGGTATATTTGGTGTTTAGCGTTTATTTTTGAAGTTTTATGGTGGAATCTCTCTTATATTTTGAAGTTTTACTACATCATGCCCTTTGTAGTTTTTGAAGCCTTCAATAGTTGACGATCAACCTAGGTAAAACCAAGGTCATGACCTTCAACACTTCTATCTGTGGTCTCACCACCTTTCATTCCTTCTTTTGGGATGAGGAGATCGAGACTACCACATCTTACACTTACTTGAGGATTCAGTTGAAAGGTCCACACTTCAGTCTGAGATAGGCCTTCCAACCTTAGCTCAATGAGAGCTATGGATCTTTGGCCCTTCTTGAGCACCAATGCTTTCACAATCATTTCTGAGATATCTCATCCCAGATGCACCTTATGGACAGCATCATCGGACCCACCATCCTCTATGGTTCAAAGACTTGGGCCCCAGCAACCTTCAAGTCAGGTGGGCTAAGATTGAGAGAGTACAAACCCTCCTCCTTAAACGCATCATCCAAGGCAAATGAGCAATTCCACACCCCCTTGTGTCGTTAATTTTTGAGCTTGATTTATTAGATCTGATCATTTAGCTTCTTTTTCAACACTTTAACAAATTCTTTAGATCACAATAAACTGAAAAATGATAGCATAGAGCAATGTAAATAACAGATCACCAAAGAACACACAGATTTACCCCGGGGAAACCCAATAAGGGAGAATACCCCAAAAAATATCTTCCTCTTAATTAATGAATAAGCTTTGCAGGTACAATAACCCTCAATGGGGTGCTACAACACAAAAATCACAAGAGAGAGAGGACAACTAGAGACCTTTTGCTTGTGTTGCTGGTAGATCTGAAGTATAACTTGTAGATCTGATAAATAACTTGGATATTGTAGATCTGCACTTGGATGCAGATCTGAACCTGAATGTAGATCTGAACTTGAATGTAGATCTGAACTTTATGTAGATTTGAACTTGAATGTAGATCTAAACTTGAATCTAGATCTGAACTATATGAAGATATGAACTTGAATGTAGATCTGAATTGTATGAAGATCTGAACTTGAATGTAGATCTTTTACACCATGTGGTCATTTGATCCTTACGCTAGGTCATATGCTAAAGTGACTCCTAGAGTAGCCAGCTCTAAGAGGATCACAGCAAAGACTAGCAGGTCATCAAACATACCAGTTTAGCTCGCAAGACTTTTATGTTCGTCCTGACTCTTGCTATACTCTACCTTTCCTTTTGCACTAGATTCACAAGGTTTGTATGTTCACCCTGGCTATTATACTAGGCTCACAAGGTTTATTTCTTCATCTTGACTTTTGCTCTAGGCTCACAAGATTTGTACCAACAGCTCCTTCGTCCTGACTCTTGTCTGGCTCACAAGGTTTGTACATTCACCCCGAGTCTTGCCATGAGTTCACAAGACTGTTTGATTCTCCAAATCGCCCTGGCTAGCCTCAGGGTGGCCCACTACCTCTCACAGGATAATGTCTCCTGACGCTGCTATTTTCAACACTCCCTCTCAGCGAGGGAGGCATTCTCTGCCACTCCAAGCTTGCCTCTCAGGTGCACAAACTGTTTCAATGGCAATGGCTTGGTCAGCATATCTGCTACCTGCTCATATGTGGCTATGTACTGTAGCTTGACTATCTTTCTTTGGACCATGTCTCTAATATAATGGTATCTCATGTCAATATGCCTTGACCTGTCGTGAAATACCGAATTCTTTATAAGCTTTACACATCATTGATTATCACAATGTATAATTGTCCTCTCTAACCTGTCACCAAACAACCCAAAAACCAATTTTCTAAGCCATACTACTTCCCTGTTGGCATCACTGGCCGCAATATACTCAGCCTCGGCTATACTCTGTGCAATGGATCCATGTTTCATGCTTGACAATGAGATCATAGCGGATCCTAAACTGAAGCAGTAACCGGAAGTACTCTTCCTGTCCACTAGGCTTCCAGCCCAGTCAGAATCTGCGTAACCATGCAGAAACATACCACCACTAGATGTATACCTTAGACCACAAGTAATGGTCCCCCTGAGATATCTCAAAACATGTTTAGCTGCCACCCAGTGTCTCTGTCTTGGCTCATCCATACACTGGCTCAATGCGCTGACTGCATAACAAATGTCAGGCCTAGTGTAGACCACATACAACAGTGACCCAATAAGCTGCCTGTACATAGTGGGGTCTACCAGATCTGTTCTTGTACCTGAATCATGCAGCTTCTTTAAATTTGAAACCATGGGAGTAATCATGGATTTACATTCCATCATCCCAAATCTTTTCAATATATCAACTGTGTATTTTCTCTGAGCCGAAAAGATTTCACCCTATCTTTGCCAAACTTCCAAACCAAGGAAGTAATTCATCAGGCCCAAGTCGTTCATTTCAAATTCTGAAATGAGCTCCCACTTACACCAGGCTATCTAACCTTCATTTCCTATAAGAAAAAGATCATCCACATAAAGGACAAGAATAATGGGTTGGTTCCTATCAATCTTAAAATATAAGTTAGCATCAACATCACTTTTCTGAAATCCTAGGCCCTTTAGAAAGCCATCAATTCTTTCATACCAGACCCTGGGAGCTTGTTTGAGACCATACAAAGCTTTTCTTAACTTACATACATGAGAGACTTTGCTATGCATTAGGTTGTTCTACAAAAACTTCATGTTCTATTTTACCATTTAGAAACGTTGTTTTTACATCCATTTGATGTAATTTCCAACCAAATACAGAAGCTAAGGAAATAATGGATCGAATAGAAGTATACCTGGCTACTGGGGTGAATATCTCATCATAGTCTATACCTTCTTTCTGTGAGAAGCCTCTGGTAACAAATCTTGCCTTGTGCTTTTCAATGCTTCCATCAGCTGCATGTCTAATTTTGTATATCCATTTGGATGAGACTACATATTTATCTTTTGGTCTGGGTACTATTTCCCAGACATTGTTCCTCAATATGGCCCTGTATTCTTCAAGCATAGTTTCCTTCCATACCTGTAACCTGTCAGCCTCTTCAAATGAGGTGGGCTTAGAATCACTAATATTGCTTACCAAAGTAACATAGTCACCAAGCCTGCGTTGCCTTTTGCTTTCCCTGAAAGTCCCTTTAGGGGCAACAAACCGTTCTGCTTCTTGCATAGTTTCTTTGAACCAGGTTGGTTTTCTTTTGGCAGGCGGTTCTTCAAGAGGCCTTTCCAAAGTCTCAATAGGCTCTAAGGGCTCATCACTTGGAGTTTCATGCATTTCCTCCCTCTGGTTGTCTGAATTTGCATCCTCGGATAAGGGAGAAGTTGTATGTTCAGTTTCATTTTCTTGTTGAAGTTCTCTAGACTTCCTAAAAGCAGCTTCTTCATGGAATATAGCGTCTCGGCTTACTTCTATCTGCCTCTGACCTGGAATGTAGATCCTGTAAGCCTTAGAACTTTCACTGTATCCCACAAAGACCCCCTTCTTTCCTGAGGGTTCCATTTTTGTTCTCTTTTCCTTGGGAATATGTATATAGACTGTGCAGTCGAAAATCCCGAGGTACCCTACTTCTGGTTTAGTCCCTGTAAATACTTCTTCAGGTGTTTTGTCCTTAATAATAGAATGAGGACACCTGTTTAGAACATACACTACAGTAGTAGTGGCTTTTGCCCAAAGGGAGTTGGGTAAATCTTGATCAAACAACATTGCCTTAGTTGTCTCACAGATGGTCCTATTCTTTCTCTCAACAACACTATTTTGCTGAGGATTATAAGGTACTGTCAACTGCCTTTTGATTCCTGTTTCGTTATAGAAATCTTCATATTGGTGAGATTCAAATTCTCCCCCATTGTCTGTTATGAGGATCTTGATTTGTTTTCCTGTCTAGTTTTCTATGAATGCCTTAAATTCCTTAAACTTCTCAAAAGTTTTATTTTTAGCCTTAAGGAAATAAATCCAACATTTCCTAGAATGATCACCAATGAAGATAACATAATACAAAAAACCACTAAGGGAAGGAGATGACATAGGACCACATACATCAGGGTGTACAAGATCTAGAATACCCTGAGCTCTACTGTCACTGCTAGAAAAGGATTTCTTTGTTATTTTACCAAGTAAACAACCTTTGCAGACTTCATCTTTACTAGCAGAAATAGAAGGCATACCACTTACCATTGTCTGAAGATCTAGAAGCGCTTTGTAGTGCAAGTGGTTGAACCTCCTATGCCATAACTTGTTGGAGCTGGATGTTTCATGAGCAAGTGCCTGGAAAAACTGTCCTGTCACTATATATAATCTGCCTCTTCGAACCCCAATAGGCTCGGATGAATTCAACCGGCTACCCTTGGCCCATAGTGGCGCTTTTCTCTCGATAAAGGTTACCCAATAACCCTTGTCCTCAAGAGTTGCAACTGATAGAAGATTTTTCCTCGATCTAGGAACATATAGGACTTCATCAATGTGAAGCATACATCCAGATTCTAGTTGGAAAGAGATGGAACCCACTCCTTCAATCATGTAGCTTATGTCATCCCCAAGTTCCACTTGATCTAAGAAAGTCCTCTTCCTAAAGTTAGAGAGGATGTTCTTATAACCTGCCACATGTTTTGATGCTCCACTGTCAACTAGCCAAGTGTTAGGACCTGTAATCACTGTACTAGACAATGTTGATACCAGGAAATATTCTTTTTTCTTCTCCTTTTCACTAGGAGACCCCTTCTGCCTCTTCTTTGAATCTTCATCTGCAGCAGTGGAAGCATGATGCTTCCCTTTCTTATGAAAGCCTTTCTTTTTAGACCAACAATCTTTTGCAAAATGACCCATTTTGTTACAATTAAAACACTTAACTTTGGAAACATCAAAGCCCTTAACTTTAAACGCTCCCTTGGTGCTTTCCTTTTTCTGGAAATTCTTTAGGAAGGTGAATCTTCTTCTTCCCTTGAATTTGGCAGCCAATGCGGTTTGTTCTTCTTTGGGAGGCTCATTTCCGGTGGCCATGCGACTCTCTTCCTGGAGGCAATCATGCCACAATCGCTCAAAGGTAGGTTGGATCTACCTACCACTCACGCCAGACAGAAAGGTTTCCCAAGATGGAGGGAGTCCATCAAAAATAGCCTGCACCAGATCATCATCATCCACTGTAACACCGGTAACCAATAACTGATCTTGAATCTGTGCTATCCTTGAACAAAAAGAAGCAACAAGTTCTCCCTTTTCCATCTTTAGATACTTAAGCTTGTGCCTTTTTCTCATAAAGATTTATCAGAGTGTCCATACATTCCTTCATTGCCATGAGAGGGGTCATCATCGGCATAATGATATCCTTGACTGAGTCAAAGATTATGCGCTTTGCCTTAGCCTGATTTCTTCTGAAGGCTTCTCTGCCTACATTTGATGTAGGCTCTTCTACCACAGAAGTCACAAACTGATCCAATTCATGTTCCTGCAAAATATTCATAACCCTGAGCTTCCAAACATTAAAGTTTGAAGCTCCTTCTAATCTGTCCTCTGCCTTGACTGAGATAGAAGAGGAAGCCATTACTGCAGATCTGTTGATCTGAAGATCTAATCTGAATCAAGCTAGGATATGTGTGAGCTCAAGCACTGCAAAACTGAGCCTCTCACACCCAAAGCTCTGATACCATGTTAATTTTTGAGCTTGATTTATTAGATCTGATCTTTTAGCTTCTTTTTCAACACTTTAACAAATTCTTTAGATCACAATAAACCGAAAACTGATAACATAGAGCAACGTAAATAACAGATCACCAAAGAACACACAGATTTACCCTAGGGAAACCCAATAAGGGAGAAAACCCCAGCAAAAGACATTCCTCTTAATTAATGAATAAGCTTTGCAGGTACAATAACCCTCAATGTGGTGCTACAGTACAAAAATCACAAGAGAGAGAGGACAGCTAAAGACCTTTTGCTTGGGTTGCTGGTAGATCTGAAGTATAACTTGTAGATCTGATAAATAACTTGGATATTGTAGATCTGCACTTGGATGCAGATTTGAACCTGAATGTAGATCTTAACTGTATGTAGATCTAAACTTGAATGTAGATTTGAACTGTATGAAGATCTGAACTTGACTGTAGATCTGAACTGTATGAAGATCTGAACTTGAATGTAGATCTGAACTTGAATGTACATCTTTTACACCATGTGGTCATTTGATCCTTACGCTAGGTCATATGCTAAAGTGACTCCTAGAGTAGCCAACTCTAAGAGGATCATAGCAAAGACTAACAGGTCATCCCACATACCAGTTTAGCTCACAAGACTTTTATGTTCGTCCTGACTCTTGCTAAACTCTACCTTGGCTTTTGCACTAGACTCACAAGGTTTGTATGTTCCCCCTGGCTATTGTACTAGGCTCACAAGGTTTATTTCTTCATCTTGACTTTTGCTCTAGGCTCACAAGATTTGTACCAGCAGCTCCTTCGTCCTGACTCTTGTCTGGCTCACAAGGTTTGTACGTTCACCCCGACTCTTGCCATGACTTCACAACACTGTTTGATTCTCCAAATCTCCCTGGCTAGCCTCAGGGTGGCCCATTGCCTCTCATTGGAGAATGTCTCCTGATGCTGTTATTTTCAACATGTGCAAGCAAAGTTTGGGGCCTAACCCTTACAATTATAGGCAATCTTCGAATTGGTCCCTTTTCTCCATAGGATCTGTATCTTCAAGGACTCAACCTCTGGGAGAGATTGATACCCTTTCACGTCTCTTTGCTCTTTTGAGGCTATAGCCTCCACCACTAGCATAGGACAGGAACGTTGTTGGTTCGTTGAGGCATCCTAGCAACTCCAATCCATTGCCATCTCTCCAAATCGACTCCCCCTTCAATTACTCCCTCGACGCTCCTAGACACCTCCTGTCGACTAAGTAGGAGACAAATAGGGTGATTAGAGAGGACATCTACTGACAGTACATCCAAGTCACGTGGGTCTCACCATCAAAGGGGCTCCCCCCAAATGGCCTTCTATTCTAAGCACTTTCTAGATCTCCAAGATGGCCTTATCCTGCATCCTCAGTATACATGTAGGCATTGGCAACATGCCCTCCAGATCCCTCCAGGACAGTTCCCATATTATTCTCATGGGTTCCAATTAAGACACATCACCACATCTCGCAATTAACTGGAGACCAAGGAACATTTTATCTTCATATGTCCCCTATACCATGAGATCAAAGGGTGATTCCATCACCTTTTTCAAGGAGCAGGTGGCTCCCTAACCACGTTCCTCTAATACATCAATCAACATTGTCTCTCTCTCTTCATAAGAGAGGTTGATAAACACAAATCCAAGTTGTCCCGATGAGTTGGGGTAACGATGGCGAGGGGATATCCATCATCAACTTGTGGATCCATCAAGGGCCCATTCTGTGAGACCTCAGCTCTCTAGGCCCAGATTGACCTCCTCAAGGATCTTGAGGAGTTGCCACTCCAAACCTCAAGGACATCATGTTCCAAACATACCAACAAACAATCTGGATCCAAACAACCTCAGATATAGACCAAATCCAAACTACCGCAAAGCCAAATGCCCTAGGTCCACAAGAGCAAGTCATTTATTCAAAGCTTCTTCTCCTCGACCTTAAATGTTAGGAGGCAAGGCTCCCTCACTCCTAGGCCCCCTAAAAATCATACCACGAAACCCCATCCGCTTGGCCATACAATAGAGGACATTATCTGCATGTCATTGACGATTTCTTTGTTATTGATGATGAAGACAAGGAGATTGTACCTCGGCCCTGTTATCGCGCAATTTGTAGTTGGAGTAAAGGATGGATGGAAGAAAGGCAAACTGGCGAAACTGAGACTATCCTACCACTGTCACCTCAATAAGATAGCTCTTTTTGTTTAGGGTGGAAGGCGCAGGGGAGACGTCCCCAGTGACCTGGGGTTTTGAGAAGGCAAAGGCTTAAGGCTAAGTAGCAGTTTTTCCCCCTCACAAGTAACCACCGATCAGAAAGTTCGGCTAATCAGCCAATAAAGATAAAGATAACCGGAAGTACAAATGATAACCAAATGTGTACCTACCCGAGACAAAGCAACAAGAAAACTACACATGTGCAAGATCACTTGCTAGTTAGTACTTCATATATTCAAGGACTTTCTGATATAAAGCAATCGATTGACAATATTGATGAAGTAAATCAATGATGTACATTGGCAATAGTCACAATGCGTCACTTCACAATAAATGCTAAAGAAAGCTTCACAATGAGCAAAAACGTTTTATAATCAATATTGTAATATCATCATTCATTTAGAAGCAAAGACTATCATGCATCTAGCCAATCGTTCAACTTGTTTAAAGAAGCTAAAATGTTGCAAAGTATGACTATAAAACAAAAGTATTAGTAGGTTAGTCAAGGCTAGGGTTAGAAGATGCTAGCAATTGTTCAAAGTATTGGTTGTTTGAAGTGTGTGATCAAGGTACTCAAGCATGGGAGGTCTTAGATCAGTGCATTCATAGGGCAAATGGAGTCAAAGGTAGCGGCAAGTGTTGAGGAAGAAAAATGATAATGGAGGGCTAGAGACAAGAGGGTTTGAGGGTTTGAGGGTGTTGTTGAGCCAAGGCTTCAACAATCAAACCCTAGGGGAAAACGGCTCACTAAGGTGTAGAAACCCTAGGCCTTAGTGTGTTTTCCTCCTTCTTTAGCTCAATGACAAGAGTAAAAACGGCTAGGATTGAAGAGCATAGGTAAGGTGTTATAAAGGCAAGGCCCTAAAAATGTCTTCAATAGGTAAAATGGCTAATTGACATAATCTAGTGGGGACATGAAATAAGGACACCAACATGTGCTTATTCCCTAGGGTTATTTCATTAACAAAATGCAAGTAAAGGACTATAATGATTCAAATAAGGTAAAGATTGCAGAAATTCACTTACATTCACCAAGTATCATCAAGCCAAACCCTAGTTATAAACCTTCCAACAAGAAAAATGCCAAAAATAGCTAAGATAAGCCTTCCTTCAACAAGTGCGCCATAATTTCAGCCAATAACCTTAAAAGGGCCGAAAATTTCAGACCTCACCAAGTGGTGAGTGAAAGATGATGCAAAATAAGAGAGTTTTAGCTCTCTATTTATACAACAGCAATGACCTTAATAAAATTTAGGTCACCAAAAGGTCAACAAAACCAAAATACATAATAATATTGTTTTACATTAAAATGTCATTATGAAACCCTAATCAAGCAAATAATGAGGACATCATGCCCTTTTAGGGTGACGTTAGCCCTCTCTAGGGAAAATGTGGCCTCCTGGAGCAAAACGTTAGCCCTTCTTAGGGCTCTGGAAGCTGCCACACGTGCCAAACTGCCTCCCAAAACTCCCATATCGCTACATGACGTCATAAGAGGTCTTGGGTGACGTCATTGGCCTTCCAAGGCCAACATCCCAGTGGAAAGGGCACAACCCCCTGGGTAAGGCTCTGTCAGGCTGCCTCTGTGGAACGTCCTCCTCTTCTCCAGTGCAAACCCCTCTGTCCTGCCTCTGCCCCATGTTGGGGTCTTAGCATCCATCTGGTGGGCTCTCAGCCCCATGGAGGTCTGAACTAATCATCTCCCCATGTGTACCTATCCAATATGGTACCTGTTCGTCGGGTATGGTCCTGCACATCAACAAATACGCCCTCCATGGGCTCACAAGTCACAGGGATCATAGCAATGTCAATCACATCCAATCATCAATTTTATTAAACATGTGCATAAAACCCTTCTTACTCAGTCAAGTGCTCAAAGACATTATACAAATCTGCAAGGCAAGTTTGGAGGAAGTGACAGGGTGTCCTATTGGGCTAGTGTCCATTGGATGTGGGATGTTTCCGGAAGAAATCAAATCCAAGTCATGTTAATGAATGATGTGGATAAGGGATGTCCTGATAAGGGGTGCAGTGATAGCAAGGAAATGCATGGCTTACCTGTGGGTGCCTTTGTAGAAGGCGAGCTGCACCTGTCCTGGATGCAAATATTTCCAAGCCCATTCATGCCTTTTATATTTTTTCTTTATTGCTTTCTCTTTCAAGAAGTTAATCAGGGGACACTGCCCTGGCGTGGTGACCAGTGGTGGCAATGTTACCCACAAGCACTTTCACAGAAATGAGAAGGCTAGCTCGTGATGAGACCCCCTTTCTCTTGGCTATGCCACCAAGAGCCACTACCCTAACGTGGTAACCAGCTGCTAGTAGTGTCATACCGCTAGATGCCCATGGACCTAATAGGTTGGCTCGTGATGAGACCTCCTATCCTCTTACTAGGTCTCGTTTTATCATTTTTTATGGGTTCCTTTGTTTCTTGCTGAGAAGCCTTTTACTGTTTTCTCGAGGATCCCTAGGCGAAGCATCTCGAGGTTTTATTTTTAGGCTTTTATCTTTTGCCAGCTGCTTTTACCTTCTGGGCATGTAGCCCCTTATTCCCACAAGGTAAGGTGAAACCCTTAAATAATTGGCCAACCCAATGCTCGGACCAATGTAATGGGATGGATGATCGGGAGTAAGATGGAAAGTGGTAAGTATGACAGGAGCGGACGATGACTTTTCATGAATCTCCCCAGTGGCAACTCAAAACCTATGGGCACAAGCTTACTAGGGCATCTTGTCATTCCCCCCAGACATGGTCAAGTGGATAAGTATAAGATCCAAGCACATGTTAGAAACAAAAAGAACTAAATGCATATATTCAAAGGTTTTGAGGATTAGAGTGACACATACCATGATACCCGAACTCATTACCTCATGGAGCAAGATCCATCTCTACTACAGAACCAAGCCGAGGTGATGGATGTTGTTGCTACTGACAAAGTGGAGGCACTGAAAGGAAGAAAAGATGGGCCCTCCAGGGCCATGCTCAAGTCGATCTAGCTCTCGATACTCCATGTCTAGGACTTGTGGGCCTCGAGACATAATCTCCTTAGTTATCCCTAAAGTGGGGGATAACAGGCCCTCCCCACTGTCTTTGGCTACAAACTCAGAAACACTTTGACATATCCTTAAGAACTGTTTTGGTTTTTTGGCTTCACTCGCTCTGGGGGTGGTTGTTCTCAACCTACATCATGTCTCTTATATCTTATCCTACCTTATTGTACCGCACTATATTTTACTTTACATGCTCTTTTAGAGAGCGTAGCTATGTTTCTTTCTTCTATTGGAGATGCTTTCACACTCCCACATCGTACCTTTTCACTGATGTACTCTTTTAGTCCCATTGACCTACTTTTGTGGTCATTTGTTGGACATTAATATACTTATCTATCTTACCTTATACTTCCAACGACTTTTCCTCCCTCTCCTTTGGTTTCGATCCTTCTTTCTCTTTCCTTCTATACGCAACCATTGGCTTGACCAATTTTTTGTCTAACTTATTTTGTCCTATTTTAGAGACTACTCCCAAAATATCCATCAAAAGCTTAGTCTCACTAATCATTTAACTTGCCTTGCTCTTTCAATTGTTCTATCTGTGCAAGCTCTTCAAATACACAATCCCGACTAACAAGAATCTCTTTAATGTTAAGATCAAATAATATATACACCGTTGATGTTCTGGTATACCCAATGAATATACATTTCTTAGCTTTAGCGTCTCTTCTCCTTTAGAATGTACATATAGGCAGTACTGCCATATATTTTTAAATGTTGGATGTTGGGTTTCCTCTTCAACCTAGTTTCTTGAGGAGTCTTTGCCTCCATCGCTTTTGTTGGTGATTTGTTCAATACATAAACAATAATGTTAACAATGCCTGCCCAAACATTGTTTGGTAGCTTTTTTCCTTTCAAGTCTCAACATACAACGAATCATCTTGACTATAGTGTGATTCCTCCTTTTGGCCACTTCATTTTGTTGCATAGTACAGTTTGTGGTCTATTGCCAAACGATTCCTTTTGCTTTGTACAATTGTCTGGAATCACCAGATGTATGCTGCCACCATCATTGTTGAGCACGTTTTGCTTTTTGTCACTTTGGGTTTCAACTTCTTTCCTAAAAATCTCAGAAAAGATTAGTGCAAATCTTGCAAAATATTAGTGCATCTAACTTATCTTTCAAAAAGATAAACCCATATCAGAATAGTCATCGATAAAAGTTAAGAAGTATTTTGCACCTCCCAAATTTGTAGTTGGCATTGTTCCACATAGATCACTGTGAACAAGTTCAAACACCCCTGCAGCACTCATTGCCTTTCCTGTCTCGAACTTGTCCCTACGTTGCTTCCCTGCAACACAATTCTCACAAACTTGTCCATCCACATGGATTGATGGAAGATTGGCTAACAAATCGTGCTTCTGGAAAAGTAGAAGATAAAAGAAGTTTAGATGTGTGTACCTCTCATGCCAAAACATGTCCAACATCCCAATGGTTACAATGGCTTGTTAAGAATTAAACTTATAGAGACCATGATTTTCAATACCCCTGGTAACAATCTTGTTTCTTTTTGCCCTATCTTGGATCTAACATCCTTTATCAGCAGCAAACTTTATTTAGTTATTTCTTTTACTGAAAGAAGATTCTTGGTGAGGTCTGCAACATACCAAGCATAGTTTAGTAATTTATGTTGTCCACTAGGCATACTAATTTGCACATCACCTTTTCCTTATACTTCATATGTGGAGTTGTCTGCAACAGTGACTTTATCTCTAACAGTGACTCCATGTCCTTTGATCTCCTCTGTCTTCAAATGCAACAACAAATCTCTTCTCTGTGTCATATGCTCTGTGGCACCTGAGTCAAATATCCAACTTTCATCGTGACTCTACTCATTTGCTAGGGTTGCTACAAACAGACAATCACCTTCTCTCTTCTTGTATTCACCGACAAAATTGGAACTTTGCTTTTTATGTTTATTCTTGGGGTTAAACCAGAAATCTTATGCAAGGACACCTTTTTTACTGCAGATATGATAGTGTCTGGTTTCTATTTTATTTGAACCAATTGTGAAAGGGAGTAGAAATATCTCTTCTTTGCTTAACTAGTTTCTTTGTTAGACACTTTGCATTCTGACCTTTGCACTTTTGTTTTGAAATAAGCACTTTATCTAAGTGTTAGCCTGTGGCTCCCTATACAATCATAAAGTCCTATATCACCTCTTTGTATATTTCACATCATCGGATATAGTTTTTATCCTAATAAGTATGTACCAGGTCCTGTTACCCCTCAAAATGCATGAAATTTTGAGTATACAGAGGCTTTCGTTCCAGCACAGAAAGGAGCAAAAGGCATCGGTATAATTGGCAGTCCAGATCTGAAAATGCATTTCCAGCAGGCATGTTCAAAATCGTTTTCAAAGAGAACATTTTGGCATAGAAACAACAGCAAGAGCAGCAGTTACAGCAAGGTTCCAAACTTCCAAAAGCTTTGAAATGGTCTGTTTTGGCAAAGTCCACACTAATGCTGGCTGAAAATAATAGAGTTGGCAGAGCACTTATATTGGAGGACCATGCTTGTAATAATAGGTTAAGGCCTTTAAACAAATATGAAGCATATGACAGCATTTAAGTGGTTTGGGCTAGCTGTCAAAGTGAAGACTGATTTGCTGTTATCAAATCTGATTTCTGTGGCTTTGAGTTGTCCATCAGATCTGGCTCAAAGTATTTGTGCATGCTTAGAAAGAGATAGATCTGAGAAATCAGAAAAGTTATATTCTAAAGAAAGCTCTCACATTGCTGTCCAACTGCCCAATATCTCAATCATGGTGCTACAGCATGTGAGGTAGAGATTGAAGATGCTCCTAGTCCTTAAACATGGAATGCTCAGAGACATATTGAAGGTGCAGTGGAAGATCAGAAACCAGCATGTGGTTGAAGTGAAGAAATCTGTATTCAGACTATTCTTGTTACAGAAGTCATGGAAGGAGTGGAGTACATGAGTTCCAGCAGTCGTGGTAATCCTTTGAAGGCTTTTTGTTGGCAATGTTTATTCCAAATAGAGGATATGGCACTTTGTGTGAAGGGAGTTGTCAACACCTTGCTTTAGGTTTCTTCCAATGCTACCAGTGGCATTGTTAACCTTCCAGACTGCTACCTGTAGCAATTTCAGCTTTGTTATAACAGCAGTTGATGTTCATTTTTTGGCCCTAGGTTTGAGATTGGAAGTTGAGTATTGCCTTGCCACTAAGCTGCACGATACAGGGAAATGGGTACAATTTTCTGAAACAGAAACACGAACCCTCAAAAATTTGGAAATGGGGAAACGCAATATATATATAAATATGATGTGTTATTTTATTAATAACACATTATATTGAAACTTTGAAAACATTAGGAATAAATGAGCAAGAACATTTAAATGACAAGTAATGTTCCACCATTGCGTGTAATGGGATCCTCATCATTAGTATCACCCTTTGCCTCTTGTCTAGCCTTTGCCTCTACCTCAATCCTCCAGAGACATGAGTCAACACCATCCAATTTTGATGAAACTACCTAATCCAAGACTTAAAATATGGAAGAAAAAGCTTAACATCCATAAAGGCTTGAGTGAAAGGTACATTTTTGCTAAGGCCATGACAAAGGAGTTCAACAATCAACACCACCAACATCAAGGTACATAAAGGGCTTGGTGCTCTTGATTAAATGCCAATCCCATACCCTCATACATGATAGAATCCAATGAAAATGTTGCAATCCTGCCAATACTAAAATCCTGAAAACTGAAGTCTGCTGAATTTTGAATAAGATATAAAATTCTACTTTCTCCGTATGAAGTATGATGAGGTCGGAACCACTCTCAAACATCCTAAGAGAATTAATGGTAATTTTAAAAATTTAAGTAAAAGGTGAGGTTTAACATTACTGTTAGACACACGAAATATAGATAACCGTGAGATTCTATTCTTCATTCATATGATGCACATATAAGTACATTGATGTGACCTTTGGATTCATATTCCAAGGTCTCTTGGACTCTCGATGACCATTACACTATCACTTGACATTTTACATTCCTTCAAGTGATTAATACAATAACCCTAGTGGATTAGGCTTCCAACATTCCCCCCCTTAATCCAAAGGGGTGTATGTGAGTCCAAGGAGAGAGCTGAAATCTTGAAGTGTGCAGCTGAAATCTCGAAGTGGACAGTTGTTGATGGCTGAATGTGCTCTCTGGATCTGGTGGTTTTGGGATGACCACAAACCAAATGGCTAGCAAAAGTTGATGTCTTCTACTAAATGGTGATGGTGGTTTAAGGAAAACCACAAACCAATCTGGTGGTTTATGGATGACCACAAACTTTAGAACTTTGCTCTAGGGCTCAATGGTTCATGGAACATTTCCTAAGTTAGCTAGAAGCGGGAAGTGGATGTCTTCTGCTAATTGTAAGTGCTCTCGAATGTTCGTTTAAAGATGACCATAAATTGTTCTCTAGCAGAAGCCGAAAGTCTTCAACTAAATGGAGGTTTAAAAAAAAACACAAACCATTGTCTAGCAAAAGTTATAAGTCTTCTACTAAATGGTAGTTTAAGGAAAACCACAAACCAATCTAGTAGTTTTGGATGACCACAAACCCAATCACACTCGCTTGTTACTGCTCGAATGATAGGAGTTCGTAACTTGACGCCTAAGTGTCAATCACTGATATTATTCCCCCCTGTCAAGGACAACGTGAGAATATCTTCAGGGTGTCAGCTTCTATTGAAAATGCACCCGTTTACAATGTCACTCAACTTAATTTCAAAAAAATACAAGTAAACTTACCAAAAAAACTATTTGCAAATATACGTTGATCTTGATTCTAGAGTTGAAATGATCTTCAAAATTGAATGTGGTCGCCATGACTATTGAATGCTCACATCATCACACTCTGCGTTACATGAATATTTTTTTTTCTGTGATATCACACAAACTCTACAAAACTCTACAGGAAAACCTAATGGCCACCGCTACACTATATGAAAGTGTGTTGTTGATGCTTTGAATCTATTGGTCCCTATGATATCAACATGTATTGATCTTTGCAAAGCAGTCGAATTTGTCGCATCTGAAGTTGGTCATAGTTGACCTGCTAGCACTACTTGTTGTTGCATATTTGTCAATTCCAAGAACTTACCCAAAATGTCACCATCCTGTTAATTCTTGTAAACCTAGCACCCAACACTTATTCCAAAATAAATCACTTTATTTAATAACTGCACAGTTAGGTTACTTAATGAAAATAATCAGCGGAAGCATAAAACATAAACCAATCACATTGCATAAGATATTGGGTAAACACCCCTGGAAAAACCCCTAAGGGAAAACCAGTACCTTGTTGATTTTATTTATTAAAATCTTGGGCTCCCATCCTAGGATAATGGCCCATCAAATGAATACAATGCAACAATAGCCTAGGCCACCTGGTCGTTATCTCCCTTGTTGCCCCTTTGCACCTTTCCTCAGCCCTGCCCACTCACACTTGGATGAACTACTCTTCACCCACTCAATGAGATCTCCTCATTGTCCACTCAGTGTGTGACACGAGTACATGAGCAAAGAATCCCTCTTTGCTCTTATGTACTCTCTATGTGTCTCATCCTCTCACTTAGGCTACCTTTTATAGCATTGAGTTAACCCTAGATCTCTAAAGTGATCAAGGGATGAGATTAAATCTCACCCTCACTTTAGATCTAATGGTTAGGATTAACTCACTTAAGTTACTAATGCCAAAACTTAGTCATTTAATTCAATTAATCTCACATTAATCTAAAAGATCATTCACTTTAATTATTAACACATAAAGAGAACTTTTAAGGTTCTGAGAGGTTACAAGGACTACTTCACATGCTAGACATCGAGCCTATGTGCAAGTACTTGTCCGATGCTAAATATATCAACACTCCCTCTTAGCGAGGAAGGTACTTCCACCACCTGGAGGTGGCTCTGTCTTCTCTACCAAATCCGCTACCATGGCTTCTCTCTAATTGGTTGCTTCCTTTGAACAGAAAGATATCCCTGCCATCTCGCTCGGATCATTCTTTGCAGAATTTTACTGATTGCCCAGATCCCTGCCCGATACCAGTTGTCAGTTGCCCGTTGCATGGACCCCTGCTCGAGGTTGCCCACAGCCTTGTGCTGCTGCCTGGGTCCCTTTTTGGGTTGCCTACAACCTTTTGTTGTTGCCTGGGTCCTTTTTGGGGATGCCTAAGTCCTTTATGGGCGTTGACCGGCTATCTCTGCCCGCTGCCTAGGTTTCTGCCCACTATCCAAGGCACCTGCCCATTACCCGACAGTTTTCTAGGCTGCCTGGTGTGTCTGCCCACTGACATGGGGCTACCTAGCTGGTTGTCCTCGCTGGCAGCCTGGCTAGCTGACCAGCGGCCCTACTAGTCGTTTGTTGTACTGGTTGGCAACTGGCTTACCTTACCCGTGACTGTCACACCTGTCGCCTTCTTGCCCAGCCTCCACGCGTTGCCTGCCCTCTGCAGCTACCATGTAATATCACGGATGCCAGATCCAGATATTAACTGCTAATAACTGGGGTTTCGGCTGTAGATCTGATACGTTGGGGGTTTCTGATGGAGTTTCAAAGGTTTTTAGATGCGTTTTGATGTGTTTAAATGTTTAATACAGTGCATGCAAATATATGTGGAACCATAACCAACTCAATGATTTTATTAAGCAAAATGACGGACAATATAAGATAAAATGCGGGAAACTCAAGCAAAACTCTTCAGCTAGATCTTTATATATGGAGATCTTGTTGGAATACAAAACAAAATACTGATAAATACCGATAATGAATGTAGATGGATGGATATGAGATATGTTGGGTCGATCCAATGCATGCACGAAAGAATGAACCGCATGCACTCAAAAATACACTGCACAATTGTTGGGAATGACGGGAAAGTTCGCCCTGGTTGCAATACTCATCACAATGGGTTGAGATCTATCTATGAAGGGTCATCATGCTCTCTAGCACACTCTCTCTGCCTCAGAGGTAATGCTACTGGCCCTCCAATATACTGTCGAAGCCTCGGATAGTTGTCGAAACTCTTACGCACTGGAAACTGTTGCATTGGTGCACCCTAGGAGTTTTTCCCAACAGAAACTAATGATAATTGTCTCAAATGAAGTGCCCTGGTCTCCTCTCAAACGGGTTTGAGGCAATCAGGCTTGTCCTGACTGGTTGGGCCTAGTGATCCTCTTCTGCTGCGAAATCCTCCAAAAAAACCCCACACTGCAATTGAATAAATACGCACTAGCTTGCGTTGGATCTATCTCTTCTATTGTTTGTCTGATCTTGTAGCTCGATGAAGAACCTGTGTGGTCCTCCCGATGGATTAGGGTGTGTCTTTCAACACCGAACTTTGTCAATGGCGATGGTTTCATCCAGAAAGCCACCAAACAAGAAGGAAGTCGCCCGACTACTCTCTGGGTTCTAATTTCCAATTCACAATCTTCAATGATGAGAGAATATGAGCCCCTATCTCTCTTTTATATCCCTTTTCACCTTTTTCCATTCAAGTGACTTTTAATTCGTCTTTAATATTTTCTCATAAAATCACTTTATTAATTTAATGACCCTTTTTACTCCAAAAAGTGACTAATTCGCCTGTATGAATTCTCTGGCGACTGAAAGTCATTTTTCATCATCCCATCTTGTAGATATTTTCACCCCGGTTCCAACGAGCTATTACACAAAGGTATTTCACCAAGAAATAAGCTCCAAATAGTACCTTTAGTGTAATTAATTAAAATATGCCCATTAATAACCTCGTTTTATAAAAATCTTCGGAATGCAACGGAACCAAGAACAAGCTATGCGGAAATGATCTCGATGATGAATAATGGTAAATAAACTAAGTTGGGACTCATAAAACTCATCCAAACCCTCTGAGCTCACTAATGACATAGTCTCACCCATCTAACTTGGCTAACTCAAAACTCCCGAAGTGACTCTAACCACATAATAAGGGAATCCAAAAATGGGGACATAACAGTCCTCCCTTCCCAAAGATTGTTTGTCCTCGAGTAATCCCATCAAACCCTGACACTCCGCCAACTGAACCCAACTGAAACTGAACATGATACCTGGGTCCCAAACCAACCTGGAAGATGTGAAGCATCCTCCTCTCAACTCAATGTCCGATGAGAGACTGACATAAAAGGTCTCCTCCTGAATGTTATTGATGGGTAGAGCAACATGGTACTGCAAAATCTCAGTCAACCCCTCAACGAGTCGCTCTACTAAGGAACCAATATCATGCATCTCATGAGAGAACTCTCGAAAGTAACACTTGGCCTCCATAGAAAATGATCCTAACCTCCATGACCACTCCAAGCCAAACATGGCCTCCTCTAGCTGAACATATTGTCGCCAAAGTGAGGAACTACAAGACCTCAGCGAATCACTAAAAAGTGAAACGCTCTCCTCAAAATTGAAGCTCAATGATTTCCCCCTGCAAAGATCCACTCACCTCTATCAATCAATGAAATGCCCAACCCAGTAATCCCAGGGTCCCGCGCTAATCTCCGAAAGGGACCATCATGTTGATGTTGCACCACTCTGGCCATGACTGTCTACCCAATGTACATATACTGGATACCCCACTCCTGGAACCCCGTGCTAAAATACCTGTAAAGACTGGGCCTACTATCAAGAAGCAGAATCTGTAAAGGTGTCCCTGCAGAACCAAAGTCTGCAAATCCACTGCCATACTCGATCTTGGGTACCAAAAGAGAGAACTTGTCTCGCCATATAGGACGAATCCTAGCAAGCCCTCTCATGACAATCCAAGAAGCAAGTAGACCGCTCGTTGGCGCAACGCAGTCCATCAAGAAGTGAAGCAAACTACCGACCAATTAAATCCCCAGATCCCATAGCCAATTTGGAAGTTAACCACTTCCAATTCCCACTGATTGTTCTTCTACCATACTAATAATTGTTGGAATCCAACTGAGCCAATATACTAAACCTTGTATGCAACCAACTGATGAAAACCAGATACTAGGAATCAACCCTGTGCCAACTAATCTGTCATGTTGCTGCCAACCCGCACAGAGAAATCTACCATCCTCATTCTTGACAATGTATGCAGGAAAATCCTGGAGTTTAGACACCCCATTGAAAAATAGCTATGTCTCTTGTGGTGCCTCAAACTCATACAAATTCTCAAAATGCCCTGGCCAAGATGTATCATATGTCACCCTCATGACCATCTCCCTAAATGTGGACTCAGAGAGTAAATATGGGCCATCTCTATAGTAGATCATGTCATCCCTCAATCTGCCTCTGTCACCCTGTGCACTGTCCACATGCCCCAAATGGAGAATCTTTGTCATATCTATAACGACCCGAGGCTCATCCAACTGCCTCACATAATCCTCCCTTATCCTGCTCTACCTGATGAGAGCATCAAGGAACGGTAGCAGAAACCTCCACCACTGTATGCCCGACTGGAAAGTGTCACATACATTGGTCAATCCCAAGGGTATGACCAAGAACTCATCCATGCACACTGTTGGACTATCTGGGTAGTCACTCGCACTCTAAGCTACTCCCATGCCATCATACGCATCCAAATGTGTCTCCTCACACTGATGGTCAACCCTACTCTCTCCATCATCACAGGTACTACGGCTGTTGCT
The DNA here is from genome assembly GCA_009831015.1 of Picea engelmannii. Lineage (NCBI taxonomy): Eukaryota > Viridiplantae > Streptophyta > Pinopsida > Pinales > Pinaceae > Picea > Picea engelmannii. The sequence continues at coordinate 1,487,797 of ML782112.1, read as the reverse complement.
AAGAGTACGACCTCCAGAGTCCACGTACTGTCGCAAAAGAGTGGATTGTCCTCCTCTGAACCCCCCATGCTCCATCAAGTGAGAGTATGACTCTCCCCTGAACTCCACTATCTTCCACTGTGTACCATTGTACCCCTCTGCATAACATTGCATACCACTGCACACCATTGCATATCGTTGCATACCACTGCATATCATTATGTATCATGTATGTGTCATTGTATCAATCACTACACTAGTGTCAGTTGAACCTTGATCCCAAATGGATGTGTCCTCATCTGTAATATACATGTCCCCACCATACATGGACGCATATATTTCCTTGTTGGCTGGTCCAAAAGGTATATTCTCAACTATCTCATCAGCAATCATGACTTGAGCCTTCAATGGGCTCTCCAAAAGAAGCGGCTCCTGATTCCCATAATGCAAAACATGTGCATAACCAGAAACCTTTGGGTCATGCCTCTCTGCAAACGCCTGCAAACCTGAATGCTCCTCATGTTTAACCATCACACAAGGCTCCTCCATCAAACAATAAATGCCACTCACATCCTCCTGTGATATGGATGTCATATATGACTGACTGTCTGATGTGGAGGATGAGGGATGTATCCAACTCAACTCCATACAAAGATCCTCAACTTGCATCTTTGATTCTTGAAGGGCCTTTTGCGAGCTCTTCAAGGAATCCTGGGTAATCTCAAGCTCTTGGGTAAGTCTGTCAACTTCCTCCTCCTTTCCTTTAAGTGCATCATGGTACATCTCACCAAGCATGAGAAGATGATCTATATCGAAAAGTACATGTACTTAGTTAGACTTCGTTACTACCACTGCTTCTATAAGCGCCTGAAAATCCGCAAGGGGTGGCTCTCCTCCCAAACTATCATGTGACCCTGAAGCTCTCCAACAACAATGTGCCACCAAGGTATGAGTGTCCTCAAAATGTTTTATGGCTGCAACAATCATGTCCTCACTCACCTTCAATTTTCCTATCAAATGATGTGGCTCATGGAAACAATCCTCCTCGATCAAATTTTCTAATTTGTCTTCTTCCTCACACTTCTCAAAATCAGCTCTTTCCTTTATAAATAACTCCTAAGAAGGGAGATCAGCCTCCAAAGGTAACTCTTCCAACACTAAGTCCTCATCATACTTAGGTGTACTCACACCCAAATAGTCATAAGCATCATAACAATGATAAGATGTTAACGTTGATCGGGAAACTGTATCACATTGCTTATTATCCTAAAAATTGTGAAACCCTAGAAACCCTAGGGCCAAAATTCCAAAATTCTCAGAATTGCAATCTGAAGCTTGTTGAAGGTGCGTTGAAGGAGGCCTTACACTCCCATACAATTTTTAGCCCCAACGCTCAAGTATAAGGTGTTGAAATAGCCAAACAAGAGAGGGTCGTACGGATTTCTATAAACCCTAGGAGGTCGTACGATTCAGCAGAAGAGAGAGGACAACTGCTAGAAGTTTGTGCAATGGGTTCTTCAAGACCTATGCTCTGATACCAAATTGAATTTTCACTATGCTAGGCTCAAGCATGAGGCTTCTTTCATTTTTAGCATTTACTTGAACCATAAACAAATGCAGCTACACCATTCACAATTGCTACAATAACCACGATCACAAGAAGAAATACCATGCACGAGAACACAAGAAATATCCTGGGAAGCCCTTCTAAACAAGGGAAGAAAACCCAACAATCTTTGTTATATTCTCAATAGAAAGACCTCTCACACCATAGACCTAGCACACAAAAGGGTGCTCTCCAAAACCAAGAAGCTAGCGCCTAAGAGAGGTACGCACTTCAGCCCTAGAAGATGTACTTGCTAAAATTTCCAAATGACATGTGACTTGTGTGTTTTGTGTGTTTCCTCAATGGGGAAATTACCTTTATTTATACTAGACTGGACAGATCAAAAGTGGTGTCTATTGGCACAACAGGGCCAACCTCAATAACTGAAAAAAATAATTAATTATTACAATAAACATTAATTATCTTTTACATATGGTGGAGTCGACCTGTACCCTTTACATCACAATTAGGGTTACAGGTAAATCTCACTCTCTGACAATATAGCAAGGGATCTCACACACCCACTAGTGCTCAGCCACTAGGGGCACGTCCACCTATGCTCAGCCACAAGGACGTCCTACTCAACAGAATCATCTGGAGTACCACATCGTCTCAACTCTCTACACAAAGGAGAACAATACACCCATCACATGGGCACCTTCACCCCTCACAAGGGTACACATCGTTTCATCTCAAATGACACACCCATCTTATGGGCATCCTCACCCCACACAGGGGCATACAACGTCCCATCTCAATCTCAGAGAGGAACGACACACCCATCACATGGGCACACCCAACTCATGGGCTCTCTCACAGGTCGTCTCACTCAATCTCAGAGGAGAACATGTCCTGGAGGATGTCTCACGAAGTTGTAATCATCAACACTCCCTCTGATGAAGCCATTCAAGAACTTATTCCCCCTGCACAAGAAGAAGAAGATGAGGTTAGTTGCTTTCCTTTTCAGGTTTTTGATGACACCTTGTTGTATAATTCAGAAAGGGAAGAAGAAAGGGAGCCCTTGGACAAGACAAATCCTCCTTATTATGAAGTTGAAGAGACAAGTCATGAAGACGAGACAATGATGCATCCTCTTAATCAAGTTGTCTGAGTCCTCGAAGCTCCTACACAAGAAGAAGTAAACACGGTAAGTTATTTTCCTTTCCAAGAGTCTAATGATGCTTTGTTTTATGATTTGAAAAGTGAAGAAGTGTTGGAGGAGCCCTCTGATGTTTTAAGCCCTTCATGTTATGATAAAGATGATGACTTTGTTGATAATATTGATGAATTCATACTTGTCGGAAAGCGTAAATGGGATGTGATTGGATATGATGGGGATCCCATTTACGACATTGAGGGTCATTTCCAAAAGTTGCCTTTACCATTATCATGTGAGGTTACTAATAAATTTGACATTTGGCAACAAGGAGATGATATGGTTACAAATTTTTTTCAGACACCCAAGGATGACCTGGTGCTATGTTCTCCTAATGATTTTCGGTCATACCTTGAGGATTTTGATGAATATTCTTTTGAGCACTTGGATTTATTCCATGAAGAAGATTATCAACCACCGTCATGCTCAGATATTGATAAAGGTGAGGATATTGCTTGCCCTGAGAAGGATCCTTATGACAATGTCTCCCAGCTCCCTTTGACTATTTTATCTTGTTATATCACCAAAGGTGTAGTTGGGAAGCATGTCCTTTGTTTTGAGTTGTCTCTGAGGCAAAGCTTACTTTTAGAATTCAAGGGTAGGTCGAATACCTGAATGAGAAGTTTGTTATCTCGATCTTTCAGCCTTCCCTTAAGAAATTATCAGTCATCCCCTAGGTTCTTGCTAGTCCCTTCCCAAACCTCAGATTGTGAAGACGTCCAAGGTAGCAACCTTCAGACTCCTTGAGTCGGTCTATTGAACCTTTGTTTTTCACGATCCCTTTCTGAGATGGATTGAGCACTTTCCTAAAGGTGTGAATTTGCATGATTTTGTCCCTCCCTCCCACCTCCATGAGCTAGACTTTACAATTTCCGATGATACAATACATTTTCTTACTCATGTTATCTTTGTGCTTGACTTATCATTGTTTTGGTTTATGATGAAGCACAGAGGCAAGTATTATGAGACATTGCTAGGATGGTTTCATTAGCTATTTGACTACACCTAGCATTCAACCAACAGGTAAGTAGAGGTAAGTAGGTAGGCATTTGCATTCATTGTATATACCATCTGCATTTCGTGCTAGAGTAGTTGTGTTTCCATTTGTATATATGATTGCTTCCTTGTATTTCATTTTATCATATATGAGTCGGGGGTGATATCACCACCCCAAGAGATTACTAATCATTTTGTTGAGATCTAGCAGATCACAGGTCATACCAGAGATGTTGAGGTTCTCATGTGCTCTACGGTGAGCACATGTCCCCGAGTTGGAGCCAAATGTTATCCCCTATCCTAGGGATAACTAAGGAGATTATGTCTCAAGGCCCACAGGTCCTAGACATGGAGTACCGAGAGCCATATTGACTTGAGCTTGGCCCTGGAGGGCCCATCCTTTCTTCTTCAACGCCTCCATCCTATAAGCAGCAACAACATCCATCCCATCGGCCTGGTTCTGAAGTAGCAGTGGGTCTTGCTCCATGAGGTAACGAGTCCGGGTATTATGGTATGTGTCACTCTGATTCTCAAAGCATTTGAATATGTGCATTTAATTCTCTTTTGCTTCATGACGTTTGCTTGGACATTATGCCTTTTAACTTGTCCATACCTGGGGGGATGAAAGAATGCCCTAGCAAGTTGGTTCCCTTAGGAGTGAGCTACCACCGGGTGGGCTTATGAAAGGTCATTGTCCATTCCTTCCATACTTATCACTTTTCATCATCTTCCCTCTCATATATCCCCTACATTGGTTCGGGCATTGGGTTTGCCAAGCTAGTAAGGGTTGTACCTTGACTTGTGGGAAGAAGGAGCTAAAGGCCCAGAGGGTAAAAGTAGCTAGCAAAAGTTAAAAGCCAAAGATCAAACCTTGAGATGCTTCGCCCAGGGATCCCCGAGAAAGCAATAAAAGGCTTCTCAGCAAGAAAAGGGGGGGACCCATAAAATATAATAAAACTCAAGACCTAGTTGGTGGATAGGGGGTCTCATCATGGGCCAGCCTATTAGGTCCATGGGCATGTAGCGGTATGACACTACTATTCATCTGGTCACCACACCAGGGTAGTGGCTCTTTGTGGCATAGCCAAGAGAAAGGCGGTCTCATCACGAGCCAGCGTTTTCTTGTGGGTAACACTGTAGCCACTGGTCACCACGCTAAGGCAGTGTCCCCCAGCTATTCTCTTGAAATAAAAAGCAATAAGACAAAGAGTAAAAAGGCATTGAATGGGCTAGGAAACAACTGCACCCATGACAAGGTGTAGTTCACCCCTCTATTGAGAAAATCGGCAAAAAATTGACAAAATCACGAGAAATCACGATTTTTTCAACAAAACGATTTTTTCTCAAAAAAATCACTGAAAAAATCGCGGGTCGATGGCAAAAAATCGTCTAAATAAAAAAATTAGAAAACCCACAGGTTTAAGGGTCCATGAGGGGGTTTTTCTGTTTTATTTGTGCATTTAGCCAAGGAGAAGAGCCAAGGAGGAGAGCCAAGCCATTCAACCAACCAAGGAAGAGTTTGCCATTGGGATTTTGTGGATTCAAGGGTCTGATTTGTGGATTTGGCATTGGAATTTTTAGTCTATTTCACAGTTTTTGCATTTGGAGGTAAGTAAAAAAATTTACCCATTATTTCTCATTTTTTCACCATAGATTTTCAGTGGCAATGAGTTTTACATCTTCAAAATAGATTTTTGATGGATCAAAAACCATTTTTTTCCATTGTTATGTGATTTTCTTTCTTGCCATGTATGCCCAAAAACGTTTTTGGGATTTTCTTGCCCTAGGTCGATGTAA
>ML782112.1:1458412-1479740 GCA_009831015.1 Picea engelmannii | reverse complement strand
AATTGATGCGAAGGCCATTTCATTGTATGGGATTGACACCACTGTTGCATGGAGGGTGGAGGTTGAGGAACCTGTTATTGAGACCGCCCTTGATTGGCTAGAGGATAGTGGTGATGATCATGGTATCTCTGAGGACTTGGATCGGGATGTTTCAAAGGATATTTAGTTTCACGCCGAGTCTGTAAGTGTGCCACCAGCAGAGCGAGTGTCACAGTTAGAGGGAGATAGGCCCAGTGGTAGCACTAGCAGTCTACCTCCTCTACCAGTACCTTCTTCTAGGGGACATCTGTCTCGAGGGTCTTCTACTTCTTCTAGAGGACGTTTGACTCCAATACAAGGTGCACATGCCTCAAGGGCACCTACTCCTGGTGATAGAGGAAAAGCAGTTTCTACAGCGATTACCTTTGCCCGGAAAAAGGGTAGAGAAAATCCATAGTTTATTTACTTGATTTCATTGTAGATGACTCATGAGTCGTGATGACGATCATGAGATACATTTACTATATTTTTTTATGACTCGGGAATCAGGACATGATTCATTTTTTATGTGTGATGTATCACTAGACATCTTATATATCTTATATATCAGTTTTCTTTCCATATTCATGTGGCAATCTATCTATTTGATGTTATTGTTGCTTTAAATGTTTCAAAAATTAAAAAAAAAGAATATTTTTGTATTTTTTTAAGTTTGTCGATATATTGCCGATTTTTACAAAACGATGTTTTCTAGACCCCGGCGATTTTTTCGCTGAAACGATTTTTGTAACACTGGTTCACCCTCTTCAGAGGCACCCACAGGTAAGACCTACATTTGCCTGTCATCACTGCACCCCTTGCCCAAACATCCCCCACACCATCTCATGCACTTACATGACCTAGATTGGTCTTCACCTGAAAACACCCCACTGTTGAGGAGAATTAGCCCAATAGGACGTCCTGAAACCCTCTCCAAACCTGGCTTGTAGAATAGCATAACATCTTTGAGCACTTGTCTAGGACAAGGGGGGTTTTATGCACATGTTTGGGTAACTTGATTATTAGATGTGATTGACATTGCTATGATCCCTGTGACCTATGAGTCCATGGAGGGCGTATGTGTTGTTGCTGGAAGACCATGCCTGACGGACAGGTACATATGGGGAGATGATTAGCTCGGACCTCCATAGAGCTAATAGCCCACCAGATGGATGTTGAAACCCCAGCCAGTGGCAGAGAGATACCGAAGGCTTGCACCAAAGAAAAGGGAGGACGTTCTACCAGAGGCACTTTGGCAGGCCTGGAGCCAGGGGGGTCTTGCCCTCCCACCATGACGTTGGCCCTTGAAGGCCCCTGACGTCATCATTCAGAGCCTTGACGTCATCCAGTTGAGATATCTAGCATGAGGACGGCTTTGGTTGGCACGTGTGGCAGTCCTGAGGGGTTTTGAGCCCCAACATTTCACTTTGGAGGCCTAGAGTTCCAGGAAGGAGGCTAACGTCACCCTAGGAGGGGCATGACGTCACCCTAAAAAGATGAATTTAGGGTTTTATTTGTCAATTTTATGTAAAACTGGATTTTTCATGTAAACAGGCCATGTCGGCCTTTTTTGACCTAAAATGTAATTAAAGGTCATTTGTATTGTATAAATAAGAGATCAAACTCTCATTTTTATTCATCATCTTTCACTCACACAAGTGTGAGGTCTGAAATTCGGCCTCTTTTAAGGCTTATTGGCTGAACTAAGTGGTGCGCAACTCTTGGAGGGAGTTTTTATTGGTGATTTTTTGCATTTTCATGCTGTAAAGTCTTCAACTAGGGCTTGTGACTAGATTATTCTTGGTGAATGTAAGTGAAAATCTGCAATCCTTCTTTCTTTGAATGGTTATGGTATCTTTTACTTTTCATTTATAAGATTATGAAATTGCTAGTGTAAAACACTAGGAGGAAAGCACATGTTATTGTCCTTCTCTCAATAGCTATCCACCTACTTGATTTTGCTAGAAGACACCTTCATTGAAGCATATGCTAGAGCCCTACCTTAGTAGCACTCTAGTACTTTTGCTTCATTAAGCTTTTATTTAATTCAAGCTAGACCTAAAGAAGGAAAACCGCTAGGGCCTAGGGTTACCTACTTCCTAGTAGTTGTTTTCCTTCTAAAGTTTTGGATGATTGAGGCCTTAGGTTACTAACACCTCAACCATCCTCCCTCTTGTCTTCAGTTCACTTATTATCATTTATTTCCCCTAAGATTGTTGCTGCAAAAGTGACTCCATTTACCATAAAGGCACTACTTTACACCTTATATGTGTACCCCCAGATATGAAAAATACATGAAGATATAGGATTTGATTGATAGTCAATGTACCAAGATGCTTCATTGTCCCATTCATGCATCAGCACTTGTCCTCAACCCCACCTATGCTTATTTATGTAACTTTTATTTCAATGGTGAGGTTATGGAAAGTTTCCTTACAAGTCTCTAAAGGATGGTACCTGATCAGAAGATCACAAAACAATTAATTGTGAGATGGAGATGTATAGGGATGCTAGCGAACTATTTGGCTTTGCCGATGCTATCCAGGAAAGGATTATTTTGATGCCACATAAGCCATTGGAATTTAGAATTTTAATTAAGTGTTTTAATTGAAAGTTGAAATATGTTTTCTTTATTTCCTACTTTCCATTGTAATGAAATGTAATTTAAGTCTTTTTTTCGTATTTGGTATAGATGTTTGGTAGCAAAATTATGGTCAAAAAGCACCACTCTTATAGAAATTTTCCATTCAAGTCCTAAGCCAAATTTGTAGCGCTTCAGGTTGTGAGCGCAATTGGAGTGTATTTGAAAAAATACACTCAAAGAAGCACAACAGGTGATAAATTCAACTAAGCAATTACAATTAACATAATTTATGACCCTCTTATAGGGTGTATTTCCAACGTCTTAATGATTTGGTTTATATCCACTACAATATCCAATTGTGGGTGAGGCAACTGGAGAAGAAACCTAATGTGGATGCCATCTCCTTAGACAACATTAACATATGATCTGAGCGGAGGGTGGAGTATGAAGCACCTATTATGGAGGAGGCACCTAAGTGATTAGAGGAGGAGGAGGAGCAACAATAGGTACAGGGGATATGTGAGGAGTAGTAAGCATGGGGGGTAGAGGAGCACTTTGATAGCACGAAGGGTGATGTGGCAACATCAGCACCACCTTCTACACGTATTGATATAGTTGCACCTACCAATTGACATTAGACAGATGATGCGGGACCTTCTAATGCCAAACAAGCCATGTCCTTTTCCCATAAAAAGGGGAGAGGGTATTGATAGTAGAAGGCTAGCTGCTAGATTTGTCATTGTAGATGACTCATGATGATGAGATACATTTATATATTTGATGTCATTTTGTATTGGTTGTCCACTTTTGAGTCCTTGATTGGACAATTATTAGGGCTAAAGATTCAGTGTCAACTTTGACGTATCATTTTTTATTTCGCATCCACTACATCATATATATCGGTGTTTTTTCCATATTTATGTGCCAATGTGTTTATTTGATGTTTTTGTTGGTTTATATGTTTAAAACTTTGAAAAAAATGGATTTATTTTGTAATTTTTAATGCTTGAAGCGGTTTGCCAATTTTTTCGTTGATGTTGTCGATAAGTTATATTCTAGACCCTCAATGATTTTTTGTTGATGTCGATGTGTTCAACAATGCTTAAAATCAACTTTGTAAAGATAGAAGAACATGTCAAATGGCAATTCATCCTCTAGTTGAAGGTGCTAGGGCTCAGTCCATACTTTCTAAGCAAGGTCGAGACTTTGATTTTTTATCCTTCACCCTGCATTTCTATTAAAAAGTGTAAATCTAGGGAGGTGGGGTTGTTTAGATCAATTCACCAAGGCTGCCACTAGTGCCAGCAGTACATGTTATGGTTGTTAAATCTCTTGGCTATGTTATAGTTTCCATAGCCCACGGAGTTGGCCAAGGGATGCTAGAGAGAATTCCCTCCCTAAACATGATGTAGGTGAGCTTGTCAATGGACATTTTGCAAATGACATGTCTCTCACCATCCTCGAATACAAGGAGTTTGCCATAATAATGTGGAACACCTCTGAATTATGTTGTAAGGCATCAAGGCCCATCTATCAAATGTCAACAATCTCAACTCTTGTCATAGCAGTAGCCAACCTCAACACCATGTCAACCAAGCCAAAAGGTTGTGAAGGGAGCATCGTCATAGTTTGTCACATAGTCGTCCACTACGACCATTAAATAATAAACTTCCTATTGTTTCTTTGGCAATCTTGAAAGGAAAAAAGCAACAAGAGAATGTTGGTTAGGAAGTTAATGACCATGAGTCACAAAACAAGATGTGAGGAGGCCCAATAAAGAATGACAAGCATGATCTATCCTCCTTGAAATTGATCCTTGTTGCAACTTAATATTTCTTGATGTTTGTCTTGATCACACTGTGTCAATGACATATTAACTTTGAACTGTTAATTTTGTCAAGGATAGCCAAGTGACTATTTTATACTTTGTTGATCTATGAGAACTTTGAAGACTTTATGGGCATTTATTGCCTCTTGGTACTGCTTGACTTTGTGGTGCCACCCTTGTGGCATATTTTTTGTAAAATAATGCCTTATATGTACATAAAAAAAATTATTAATAGTAAAAAGCAAGCACTTTTTGCAATATATATGGTCAAATTATCATATCCTATGGTAATTGTTTGGCGAACAAGCTCTTACCTTCTAATCACTATAGAATTTATCAAGTGTTGTTGGCATATGCTACAAGGGAGTGGTAATACCCCCCACAACCCATTTCATTCATCAATCACAATTGGTGCATAACATTTGGGAGCTCGGTGGTATTTGGGAAATTTCCTTCTTTTTCAATCTTGAAGCCTATTCGTGACATTGTGACTCATATTGGTGGATGTGGGAAGGCTTGGTTTGCTTGTCAACTGGATGGAAGATTAATATTTTTTAGCATTGGCACTTTTTACCCACAATGGGGTTAAATTATTAATAGTCCACCATCAACCATTAATGGAAACATTAAGAAATGAGTTAAAGTCCTTACTCCAATATCTAACTAGTTTGCTAAGCAGCATAAAAAATGGGTAAAATTCCTTACTCCAATATCACATGATACCAAAGTAATTTATAATTCAAATCTTGCTCATCGTCATATAAATAATTGCACAACTTTTATTCTCATTATTTGATATCTCTTTGTTTTTGAACTGAAAGAAACAAGGTGCACTCTGCAACCTAGTGTGGATGAGATGTGTAACATAACCTAACAGCCCAGTGTGGATGAGATGTGTAACATAACCTAACAACCCAATGTGGATAAGATGTGTAATATAACATAACACTAGTAAACTAAAATGAAAGAAAAGTCAACTTCCATAACATAAAAGAGAAAAACAAAGAGGTCGGCCATAATAATAATAAAAAAATAAAAAAGGGCCAACCATAATAATAAAAGGAATATAATAATAAAATAAACTAGCTTAATTCCATTTCCCTGGTACACAAGCTTGAAACATTAAAATCAAATTTCTTTAAACCATGCCACCTAGGTCTTTAAAGATGGGTAGACTCTCTAGATGTATGTATCAAGGCATATTTAAATAGACTCTTCAAATGTACATTATGAAACTTGGCAAGTTAGCAACTAGTTCTTTAACAATGGACACAGTCTCCAATAGGCAAATATCCAGATATGCATAGAGGTCGTAGGTGCGGGAGGGATTATTCTTAATCCTGAGAAACAACAAGAAATGACTTATGTGTGGGGTTTAGGGACTTCCACGAATAACCAAGCCAAGGCATATGTCCTCCTTCAAGGTCTAATCTCAGTAAATGCAAACAAAGCAAGGACTTTGATTCTCATTAGCGACTCAAGTATAATCATCAGCATAACGATCTCTAAGAAGACTCCTTTCCATAGTAAACTAGCATCTCTAATAGCAAGAATTCAAAAGGAGAACCCCAGATTCCAGGAGGTCTCCTTCCAGGTTCTAATGGAACACAATTGACAAGTTGATGCTCTCGCAAACGAAGCAACAAAGTTCAATGTTGGGGTTCTTTGAAAAATGGGGGTTTATTTACTCAAGCCATCCCCTAACCTTATTTGCATGTTATTAACCATGGAGGCACATCATTACTTTCATAATCAACACATGTCATGGTACTTCCATCGTCATGCGATATCAAGCGAGGAAATGAGATGTGAATGGACTTGTTCACCAACCCCGCACATGTTAGACTTAATTTCCGGCCGACATTTTGAATCCTTCAACATATCTTATTAGGACTTAGGTGAGATAATCGCGCATTTCGTGGTTGGTCTGAGCAACATTGTCTAGTGGTGGACTTCTCCGAGACTATATGCCTCTCTGGTAAGGTCTTCTCCCTGTCTCTGGTATGTGTTTTGGAGTTTCCATCTAGTGCAAAAGGTTCCGGTGGTCTTGTGGTGCTCTGTCATTACCCTATTCTGGAATTTTGTATACAGTGTTTGGAGCTCTGGTGTTTCTGAAATTCGGGTGCTATGGAGTTCTAGGTGTTTGTGACCTCATGCTGGTGGTGTTACTTGATGTTTGGGTGCTAGAATTTGTCCCTCGTCCAACCTGCTCTGCCCCTCTTGGTTCATTTCTTGCTGCCAGCAACAGTCTAAAAGGAAGATACAGGTTCCATCTTGGGACCCACAATTTTGCTTTCTTTTGATTGGGTACCAATCCCTGAATATGAATTACAGAGAAGCACAGGAAATTCGTAGAGTGCTCCGCAGACATGAGGAATCTATCAGTATCAATAGTACCTCAATTTTTCAGTAACCACTAAAGTCCATGAAAATGAACACCAGTGCATCTCTCAGAATGCTTTGGTCATAAATACCCTGGTCCAGCAGAATCAACAAATCCAAGTGTTGAAAGTAGAATGCTCCATGCTGAGAAACATGGTCTGCAATCTTAGCAAAGGTTCACACTCAACTGCCTCTAATTACAGAATGTCAGTTAATTCTGCTCAGGAAGACCTCAAGGAAGAAGATACTGTGCATCAAATGATGGAGAACATGGATCTGGGCAATCCGGATTCCCACCCTACAAATATTGGACAAGATAAAGCCATCAGCAAACATGTTTTTCATTACTTTCTATGCTTTGTAAATCAATACTTATAATAGGCGTCTTTTTTAGAGTATATACTAGCAGGAATTTTCTTAAGGCTACAGGACGATCTAGAAATTTTGTTTTTGGCATACCCTGTCTACCTGTTTTGCTGGACTTATTATGGCAGCTTTCTTTATGTACTTTTTGCTGTTCAGCTTTGATGCAGCCCTTTATAATATAATTTTACCAGTTTCTGTTCAGAAAAAGATATCCAGATATGCATGGAGAAGAGGAAAGGTTTTCATTTGTATCCACCACCAAATTGCACTAGTACCAAATGTTATGGCCAAATGCAAGGAAATAAACTTGACTGGAGAGCAAAGGCCAGCTTTTACATATTTTAATGCACTTGTATTTGAGACAAAACAGAAAATTCACATTTTCCGACTTAACACATACTATCAATTTGTCTTTTACATTAAGACGTGACTCTACATAAAACCCAAAATAGAAAGAACGTTTTTCCTTGAAGATTCAAAAGCAAACATGCATTTTACAGTATCTTGAATGCTTTGGATCACTTGTTTGACTTGCACACCGTTGGTTACGATGGAATGTCCATGCAATGAGATGGTTCTCATTTAAAAAGACGCAAGCTATATCAATCCACCAATGTTTGGGTTGATATTTTTTTGGAATACGAAAATGGCCGTCCTTCTACTCAATTCTTAATCCTCTATCTTTTTGCTTTTGATGGTGCCATTTTGAACTTCTTGTTATTATATAACTCTTGTTCAGAAAACTATGTATCCCAGTGTTCTGGGGCTCGTTGTATATTCTGTCGTAATGGTTGCTAACCGAAAAAATACTCGATATATGGTTCCACGTATCCTTCTGGCCTGTTTTCTTTAAACAATAAGATGCTAGAAATCATCGACTGTGATACAACGAAGGCAACTCGAATGCTTTGAATTTCCCAACACATACTATGCCCTACTTTCATATAAAGAGGAAACATATTAAGCTATTCCATGGAAGGATTCCAGTTTTCCCTGGCATGACCAAATAGCCCTAACAACAACTACGGTGATCTAGAAACATTATTATTTGGCCAATGGCCAATTTCTATTGTTTCCCTGAATTCTACTTTGACACGTTGTTTGTTGTCTTGGTAACTACTACTAATGTTTAGCTTCACTTACAATAAGTGCTTGAGTCTATTCAAAGAACCAGCCTGGCAAGTTTTCGTCAAGTGTCGTCACTGAGTGGTCATATCCCGGAGAATCAAACTCGTATGCTCATGTCATGAGTTGATTTTACTGCAAAACCCAAAGTTGCAGAGATTCAGCACTCGGCAAGGGTGAGCATGTATTGCTTTTACTGTAATGGATATGACCATGCGTGAGGATTCATCACTGCAATTCTTATTTTCAGTATGCATTGGAATGAAAAAAATGAGGATTTCAATGAAAACATGAAATTTGAGAGTGAAAAAACTGGAAGAAACTCGCGAAGTAAAAACAGCAAATGATCATAGATAGAAGGAAATCTAAAAAGGATAGATGGAGGTTTAGTCACTGTACCTTATAGTGGGTGGAATGATGTAAATGACGTCGAAAACTTCGTATATTTATATATATCCAGGCCCTTCCTCGAGAATCTCTAGTCCCTGAAAACAATCAACCCAAAGCTGAGGAAAAAGGAAACCCTAAACCCTACAACAGTATCAGTATTTCCAATCCACAAATCTGAAATTTGGGTTTTATTTATACCAACAAATATCTACTTGTTGCCGTTCACATTCCTTGATTCGACAGCTGCTCAAACAATGTCATAATGCCCTGGTATAAGTGTCGTAGAGGGTTTTAACATAAATTATATTTAAAGTAGCGTGACATTTTTAAAGGGTTTTGACATAAATTGTATTTAAAAGTTCAATGGAGACGATGTCCTTTATCCTATTTCTATGTGGGATGTAGTGTGTGGGTGTTATGTGTAACACAGCACATCATTTTGGAATAGTGTTCATCTTTCATGTTTCATGTTCTTTAGTGTATTTATTTTGCATTGGTTGTTGGCTCTCGTTTATAAGGGTATATAAGTTTCAGTATCCCATGATCCTTATGTCAATGCGGGTGGTCACAAGGGAGTGGTGCCTCCTCCTAACATCGTAGTTAATTGGTTGTGAAGTGAGTATGTTTGCTTGCCCAGTCTTCGCCTCTTCTTTTGTGCCTCCTCTAGGGATGTTTGTGGGTGTGTATGTATGAACAAAGGTCGGATATCTCTATCTTGTGGCATCTGGAATTATGTGTACCACTATAAAATATCCTCTCCTCTTATGGGTTATCTCACATTGGTTATGAGGGTTGGTTAATTGTTAGAGCATGGGTTAAGTTGAATACATTGTGCGCCCTAGCAACATTTATTTCACCCTCATTTCTCCACCTTTCGCCTAACCACTAACAGTTAGCACAACAACCTTGCACACTCTAAGATGTAACTGGCTAGTTAATGCAATGAATTTTAGGAAATAGTAAGATAAAATGGAAGGAATGTAGCATTTGTTATGTGTAGGTCTCCCTTACCTCTATAAAGTTGTGTCTTGCCTTCCCCTTCCTCACTTCCTTTCTTGTTTTCCCTTGATTTTTGGTGCATTAGATTTATTGCTTGAGACTTTTGCTTTCAGTTAGGGTTAGATATGTTTTAATATCCTCCATGGTAGTTCCCAATACTCTCACTCAAGTTTGTTGTGTTGAGCCCAAAGGCCAATTCCATGTTATCACCAATGCTCCCTTTGAAGTCGTGGTTACTCGTGAAAAGGAAGTATCATTACAACAATGTACAAAGTTCCTTAAGTGTACAAGTGATCGGTGATTGTCTCTTTGATCCAGGAGGATCTCCACACAAGGAATCATTACTTTGCACACCATGGAGAAGATCATTAAAATGTTAATTAATGATAGGTGACAAAGAATAATTAATACTCATGAATGATTTATTTAAAATGTAAAAATGATTAATATTTTAAGTGAATGAGAAACTCATGTATTATTCATGCAAATTGGGAAAATGATTAATGCTTAAAGTGAGTTTGAGAATCTCATGTATTATTCATTTAATTGTAAAAATGGGAAATTAGTTTTGTGAGAAAATCCAACTCACAAATTAGTTTCATAATTTTAAGGGGAAATTAGTTTCCTAGTCTTAAGGAGGAAGTTAAGGGTCTCATGAATTGGTTTGGACACTTCCTTGCGTTACTACAAGTGGTTTCCTAGTCTCAAGGGGGAAGTTAAGGGTCTTCCAAGTTGGTTGAGATGCTTTCTCACTTTTGTCCCTGGGTTGTTATTAGATCCTAAATTTGCGGATCTTGTCTCCTTAAGTTATGGAGTTAAGGAAAACTACATAAACTCCTTGTGAAAACTCTAGGTGGGATCTTTGGATGAATACTTTATGGATCATCCCTTGGTGGAGAGAGAGCTCAAATGTAGTCCTTCTAGTGTCTGAAGAAATGTCACTTATGTGAGAGCCTTAAGTTCTCTTTTGCGTGAGAGAAGGTTGCTCCGAGTTTCAACCCTACAAGGAGCATGTGCCACATTTTGTGAGAAGGTTTTAGCCCTTTGGGAAGCACAATAAAGTGATTTGTATTCCAAGTGGATCCGAAGAAGTAGCCAGAAGGTTCTGGTGAACTCCATTAACAACTCGGTGATCTCTTGTCTCATGTTTTCTCGTGCATGTTTTATTTTCGCAATTATGATTATTAAATGCATTAAGTAATGGATTATGAGACTAACAACATATTCACCAAGTTAATATTCAATTGGGATTCAAGTCTTCATAAGCCTATCTTTTCACCTTTGATGCAATCAAGTTCAATAGATCTGTAATTGTAAATCCGACCTTAGTTAAGTAGCCTAGAACCAAATCAAGTTTGGTATCAGTGTCACCCCGGTTTTAGATCGAGTGGTATCAGAGCAAGATTGACAAGGATTGTAGGTGTTGAAGACAAGATGGGAAAAACATCAAAGAGATTGAAGAAAACAACCAAAACATCCAAGCAAAGAATGCAAAGAAAAGAAGGCCTATTAATCTAGACAAATAGGAAATGGGTAGCTTGAATGAGCCATGGGGCTCCAAAATACCTCAAAAATCAAAGTGCCCAGAATTTGACAAAACCAGCACCAAGTCGAAGAACTCGTCCAGAGCTTTCCAACGGTGCAAACGGTTCGTCAAACAGAGTCTGGATGACAAAGATATGGCCATCTGAATTTTTCGGCAAATAGGTGAATCTAGCAAAGTCGGTGCAGTGTTGATGTCAACATGCTAACGTGGTAGAGCCACGTGGCCATATGGATGTTGACGTGTCATTGACATGGCAATACGGATGATGACTTGGTGTTGATGTGGCAGTATGGATGATGATGTCAATATGATGTGGCATGTTTATTAGGTGTTGACGTGGTAGTACGAATGATGACATCAACATGATGTGGCATGCTAACTGGGTGTTGATGTGGCAGTATGGATGATGACATCACCATGACATGGTGGCTCACTAGACAGTACAATGGATGACGTGGCAGGTCGTATAGTGATGTGGCATTGACACAGGTCAATAACGTGGCACTGACGCAAGTCAATGACGTGGTAGGTCATACCGTGACGTGGCGCTAACGTAGGTTGATGATGTGGCAGGTCGTATGATGACATGGCACTGACCGTACGTCGACTAGGTGTTGACTGTGCAGGTGATTGGGCGCCACATGGCCCAATAACAGGTTACCACGTGGCAGCCCAAATTTTCCCAAGTACGGGAACATATTTCAATGCGGGTGCATTTAATGCAGTGGTACCACTGATGTTGACACACAAATCGAGGCAAAGAACCCAAGGGGATCCAAAAATGGCAGTGTCAGAATTTGACGAAAGTACAACCATTTTTGTATGATTTTTCACCACGATTCCACTAGTGCAATCAGAATTTGGATCCGAGCAATGGATTTTAAAGGCTCATGGCAGAAGCCCACTTTTGTCATTAATGCATGGCAGGCACACAAATCGAGGTAGAGAGCCCAAGGGGTCCAGAAGTGACAATGTCAGAATTTGACGAAAGTACAGTCATTTTTGCACAATTTTTCACCACGCGTCCACTGGTGTAGTCAGAATTTGGATCCGAGCAACTGATTTTTGGGCTCATGGAAGAAGCCCACTTTTGTCATTAATGCATGGCACATTTTTCGAGGCAGAGTTACACCTTTAAGAACAAGTCGAGTTTACAATCAAAAGTTGTAGAATGACAAGACGAACCTGCTGGTGCTATGTATGCTAAGATTTGAGCAGTTGGTTGAGCGCCTTGGCACGAAAACCAATGTAAGTTTTATGCATTTATGGTTTTTACCTCTTTTTGAAATTTGCAAAAGGATGAAAGTATGTTGCAGATTCTTGTGATCTTTTAATGTTACAGCAGGGCAGTAAGATCTGAATTATTGCAAGAAATTCATTGTTTGAGCCTTGCACGCAAACTGAAACGGTGCGATAAGAGGCCATTTTAACACTTCAATAGAAAGTAGTCATGTTTACAACCAAAAGTCTTAGAATTACGAGACAAATATGATGATGATGGAATTTTCCTTATTTGTTATTTTGCACATGTTTGTAATGGGGGATTTTAAAAACCATAGAGTTGCCACTAGTGCACATTTGGGGGTATTCACCTTAATGTTAACGATGTAAAAGGTTGTAATTAGCCACTCTTGAAATTGATGATGAAAGTGAGAGGCATTTTGTTCTATGCCTAAACCTTGTAAGCCTTGTTGGCAACATTGTAATGGGTCTTATGACCACTGTTGAGTGAGAGACATTGTTCTTCCTAGGCATGTTTTGGCAACATTGTAATGGGTCTTATATCCACTGTTGAGTGAGAGGCATTGTTTTTCCTAGGCCTGTTTTGGAAACATTGTAATGGGTCTTGTAGCCATTGTTGAGTGAGAGGCATTGTTTTTCCTAGGCCTGTTTTGACAACATTCTAATGGGTCTTCTAGCCACTATTGAGTGAGAGGCATTATTTTGCCTAAGGATTGTCTTGACAATCATTGTAAACTTGTCCATGAGTGTTGAATAAACTCCTGACAAGTATGGTATTGCTTTGAAAATGTTGCAAAAGTTCTAATCCATGTATTGTCAGTTACACGTTTGCATTGATGCAAGTTTTGGCATCGAAATCCTCATTTTGAAGTACAAAGGTGAAGGAGAAGAAGGGTGCGGTCTTTCAGAGACATTTGTTATGCAAATCAGGGAATCAACTACAGAATTGCATTGATGCAAGTGTTGGCATCGACATCCTCGTTTTGAAGTACAAAGGTGAAGGAGAAGAAGGGTGTGGCCTTTTAGAGACATTTGTTATGCAGATCAAGGAATCAGCTACAGATTTGCATTGGTGCAAGTGTTGGCATTGACATCCTCATTATGAAGTACAAAGGTGAAGGAGAAGAAGGGTGTGGCCTTTCAGAAACATTTGTTATGCAGATCAAGGAGTAGGGAAGTGCATCGTGGAGTGTAAGACTCTTCCTAGAAGTTGGTTGCAAATATTCAAGTTTCCCTCTATACTTTTGGAGGACCAAAAGTGCTTTTTGTGGGGAGTTGTGATCCAGGAGGATCTCCACACAAGGAATCATTACTTTGCACACCATGGAGAAGATCATTAAAATACGAATTGATGGTTGGTGGCAAAGAATTATTAATACCCATGAATGATTTATTTTAAATGTAAATATGATTAATACTTTAAGAGTGATAAACTCACGTATTATTCAAGCAAATTAGAAAAATGATTAATGCTTGAAGTGAGTTTGGGAATCTCATGTATTATTCATTTAATTGTAAAAATAGGAAATCAATTTTGTGAGAGAATCCAACTCACAAATTAGTTTCATAATTTTAAGGGGAAATTAGTTGCCTAGTCTCAAGGAGGAAGTTAAGGATCTCATGAATTGTTTTGGACTCTTCCTCACTTTATCACAAGTGGTTTCCTAGTCTCGAGGAGGAAGTTAAGGGTCTCATGAGTTGGTTGAGATGTTTTCTCACTTTTGTCCTTGAGTTTTTATTAAATCCTAAAATTATGGATCTTGTCTCCTTGAGTTATGGAGTTAAGGAAAATTATATGAACTCATTATGAAAACTCTAGGTGGTATCTTTGGATGAATCCTTTATGGATAATCCCTTCGTGCAGAGAGAAATCAAATGCAGTACTTCTGGTGTCTGAAGAAATGTCACTTATGTGAGAGCCTTAAGTTCTCTTTTGTGTGAGAGAAGGTTGTTCCGGGTTTCAGCCCTGCAAGGAGCATGTGCCACGTTTTGTGAGAAGGTTTCAGCCCTTTGGGAAGGACAATAAAGTGATTTGTATTCCAAGCGGATCTGGAGATGTATCCAGAAGGTTCCGGTGAACTCAATTAACAACTCGGTGATCTCTTGTCTCATGTTTTCTCATGCATGTTTTATTTCCATAATTATGATTATTAAATGCATTAAGTAATGGATTATGAGACTAACAGCATATTCACCAAGTTAATATTCAATTGGGATTCAAGTCTTCATAAGTCCATCTTTTCACCTTTGATGCAATCAAGTTCAATAGATTCATAATTGTAAATATGACATTAGTTAAGTGGTCTAAAACCAAATCAAGTTTGGTATCAGTGTCACCCCGGTTTCAGATCACTCTTGGTCCATACCTCACATTTTTTTGTAATGGCACCCTTTGCATGCTTGTGAAGTTTTCATGTGAGCTATCATACATGAATACTTGCACAACACATTGAACCTAGTTAGCATATATGTTTGCATTGCACCAGAGTCCCTCTCCCACATCCTTGGTCTTACAAGTTGTATTTGAATATCCTTCGACAACCTTGATGACCTCATACTAGCTAACACTTATCTCACTATACTTTGAGAATAAGATAACTTTGCTTATAAATATTTAGATGTGGATGTCTTCCTTTCACCATTTGTCATGCAAGACATCCTCACAATGTCATGGTTTCCTCTACCCTTTACCTTTGTGCCAACACTTTCACAAGATACCTTCTAGTTTAAGCACTTCAACTCTTACACTTGGTCATGACCCATTATAGCCTACTGCATGGTTTGTTTTTGCTTTAGATGAACTTACTCATGCCATGTATGATTCCATGCATCATGGATTCCCATTCTAGATAGAAACTATTTTTATTTTTCTCCTCTTCGATGGATCTCGTTATAACATACCCCACTGAGTTTGCTAACATTATGACCCTGATGTGAAAGTCACATGTATGTTTTTTATGCAGCCCTACATGTCTGCCCAATATTCCAATGCCCAAAAAATGACCTAATGGTCACATGCATTATGACCGAAGCAATAACCACACCTAGTTTTCTACCCATAGCATAAATAGTATGCACACCACTCATGATCAATGTGCTTTCAACATAAAGATTATTTTGGTTTCAAAGAGAAAAATGTTGTATTGGCGTGGTTATTAGAGCTCTAGGACCATTTGTGCAGTCACAAAAGTGTCTGAAAGCTCCAAAGGTCCAATTTGAAATCATGTAAAAGTATGTAGACACAAATAGCCATGGCCACTCATCTAGTAAAGATAATAGGTAATCCTTCCAACTAAACTACCTCATCACCCATGGATTATAGTAGATATTGGATTATAGAGTTTGCAGTGCACCCTTTGTGAGCACAAAGACTTGTAATGTGTGGAACTAGGCACATTTAGTATAGACATAAGGGCACCCCATAATTAGAGTGGAAAAAGGACACAAGCATGTGAACACTCCTTGCTTTCAGACTATGTAGGCTTTCATGGTTACTCATAATGTTGTATTAGATTTTTGGACATAATATGTAAGGAGTTTTTTTAAACGTCTAGCGCTTCGAGTGGACATTCCACCCATCACGGAACTAATGAAGTAATGAGGATTGAAAAGAGTGTTGAGGGGAGTCTTATAAAGACCAAAATTAATATGAACATTGGGGACAAAGTGGACAAATCCTAGCTGTTGTAATATGACCGATTTGAATTAATAAAAAGTTAAAATTATTAATAATTAACGTATAACGGAAAAATATTTAAAACAAATAGGATAAAAATTAAAGAATAAAAAGATAAATAATTAATTATAAGGTGAGTGAAAAGTAACGAGACAAGGTTTAGTTAATAGAATAGAAGGTTAAGTAATGGGTAATGAATTAATAATAATTAAATAAACGAATAATTAAAGGTTAAGATATTTTGGACAAGAATGAGATAAGGATCAATTAGAATTGAAAATAAAGTCAAAGGTTCAAGTATAAGAATTGATTGTTGAACTAATAATCATTTAATTGAATAATCGAAGGAAGATATTGGAGGAAAGATTGAGGTAAAGATTAATAATGATTAATAATAATACAGCTTGAGTGGGCCTAATGGTTAAGAACATGTGTTTCCTCCGAAGAGGTCACAAGGTCAAATCCAGAGGGGGGTAGGGTATGTATAACTTCGTAGACTTTACCAATCGAATCGTTGGGTGGAGGTGGTCCCTTGTCCCACAAACAAGGGGGTCTCATACACCAATTTGGTGTCTGGCTTGGTCGTGACCTTAAAAATAGATTATTATTATAATTAAAAATATAATCAAAGGTATAAGGATACAAATAGAATTAATAAGCCACTAATTAGATTAGAAGATCAATTAGAATTAATTAAGAATAAAGTCAAAGGTTTAAGGATAAGAATTGACCATTGAAATGATAATCAAATAATTGAATAATTGAAGGAAGATACTCAAGGAAAGATTGAGATAAAGATTAAAAATGATTAATTAAAAATATATTCAAAGGTCTAAGGATAAAAATAGTATTAATAAGTCACGGTTTAAAATAGAGAATAAGAGAGGAGGGGAGAAGGGAAGGGGGCCCTTTAGATTATAAAAAAAGGAGAAACATAGAGATTGGAGAAAGGAGAAAAGGGAGAATTAAATTAAGAGGATCGAGGGAGATGAAACCAGCATAGGACAGGGGGAGACTGAAAATTAGAGGAAGGAGAAGCAATTTAGGTTTGATGCCTAAGGCGATGAATGACATGCTTCCAGGATTGGTTGAATTTGTATCCATCATCTCAGTTAAAATTGTTTGGATGTTTTTCAATTTCCAAAGCTTCAAGAATGATGCGAGATGGGTAATAGGGTGTTGAGGCTAGGATTATGCTTTAATCGACACATATTAAGTGTTTAGATTTAGAAGAATGTTTAGCAATAACTTATTTAGAGACGTGATTGTGGTTCGTGTCAGCTATGTGCTCTTTGAGACGGGCTTCGAAGGATCTTCCAATTTGGCCAATGTATGATTTGCCACAAAAGCAAGGAATTTTGTAAACTCTTGGGCCAAGCATGGAGTCGAATTTATCCTTGGCGGATCTGAAAGATTGTTTTAGGGTTTTGAAGGGTTTGAAGACGGTTTTCATATTCTTTTTAGCAAGAATTTTGGATTTGAGATCAACAATGCCTTGGATATAGGGAAGAGAAATGATGTTTCAAAAACTCCTTACACAATTTATATCCATAAATCTAATACAACACTATGTGCATTACCTTTCTCAACATGGCACACCAACCTTTATCTCATCACATGCACTATAATGAAATTTTAAAGGAACCTAATAAAAAACATAACATGACAAATGAATTTATCGAGTTTCACACACTCGCACTACCCATGCAACACAACACAACACATAACATTCGATTAACAATTTGGGATCCACATCCATGTGACCTTCAAGTTCCCCATGACATGAATGAGAATGGTCCCACCAACAACAAGGTCTCTACAAATGCTTAGATCACGTACCCCATCTTCCCTTGTCACAACATTTGCATTTCACACCCATGGACACCTAATAAACACAATATATATTACATCTCTTGACCCAGTCAACCTACCTTGTGGGAGATGCATTAGATGCATGCCTACATACCCATCTATCTTAGTCCATTAGGTTACCCTCGACTGATGATGATTGAGTCCCTTTGCCAATCCATGTAATTGAAGAACAACATCATAATAGCATTCCTTCACTAATCAACACATAGTGTCCTTAGCTGGAGTTCACACCTCCCTCCCTCACTACCCTACACAACTTGACCAACACCCCTACATTGTCCACTCTAGAGCCCCACTATGTTGTCCTTGAATTTCCCACTTCACCCCCTCCATTGCCCCACCTAAAGGTTTCACTCCAAAAAAGTCTCCCTTTGGTTGTGTAATCCCATTCCCCAACATCCTCGAATAACTAATTCTACTCACTCCTCTACATATTCTCCCCCAACATTAGACAAATCCCAATAGTTCATCACTACACACATATACCCCTATGCCAAAAACATGTATATAACAGTCTTAGCTGCAATTGATCAAAGGAAGATCCAGATCGGGCGTTTACTCCACACCTATCATGCCATACATAATTTAACCTTTAGGTGGTGACATACCATGTATTGGATAATTCATGGTGTTGCGGAACATGAAGAGTTTAAATACATGATCTTTAATGATTCCCTAGCAACATAGGCATTATTATACTAGTTCATATTTGAACTTAGATTTTCCAATGTGAAAGAGATAATTTGGAGTTGTAAGCGATTGGAGTAAGAGATTGCAAAGTTGAAGGCATGGTTATCAAAGTCCTAGACAACATTCTACAAAGAGCACAATGCACCTTGAATATGATAGTGATGAGTTTAAAAAAGCAATTAGCATATAAAAAGAAGGAAGCTAAGGATTTGATTATCATGTGATGTGATGTTAAGTCTTGAGCAAACAATCTCATTGTGTGCATGAAGATACTTGAATAAGAAACACCTTAGATAATAAAAGTCCACACAACACTTGAGACCTTCATTGACACCATTCAAACCTGTGGCAAAAACATACAATAGTGTCAAAAGCCTATGTTTCTCTCTCTGGTAATGTTAATCAATTTGATGGTTATTGCACAACCCTCCCACGATAATTAAATGATTTACAACAATTTTTACATAGGTCTCCTGATCAATATGATGTTATCAACTAGCACTAAAATTTGTCGTCATCCAGGAATGAAGTTGATGAATGGATTAGAGATATAAATTATTGACATCAAAAGATAGAGGATGTGGTCAAACAATGTGACCATCTTTCTTAGTAGTTACAACTACCCGCACCACCAATCTATATTCATAGTGTCGTCACGAAGTTCATGTTAGCTTTTGGGGTTATTTCAAAAAAAAAAATCACCCAACACTAGTTCCTTGGCAATGCTTCATGGACATGTAGATGGCTCAGTTTGGGTGGATGTCTTACCTTGGTTAGAGTGCTAGAATGGTTCCCTTACCAAGGAGGTTGGTATCCTAACTGACATTGTGACTAATCCACTGGATTCCACAATGTGAGCAATTAGTGGCTTCATTAGGTGTAGAACTTACCTGGGAAAAGGAGCTCTAGGCACTTGGAGGAGGTCTCTTAGCCTTGGGAGCTTGGGATGATGTGACATGCACCTTGGAGGTTGGACACTTGACTTGAGGATGCTTAGTTTGAGAAGCATACATCATGGAGGTCGATTGTGGACCCGGACACATATGTTGAGGAGAAGCATTGAAGCATGGTAATCACATTAGCACACGGTTGACGATTAAAATCGCAACGATGAATTCTGCTTGCAAAGGATTGCTAAGCTCTATTATTTATTTATGATATTAATATTTAACTAGTAGGTGGGACCCCCTTGTAGACTAGAGGCACAATGATATACATGTTACGCTTATATGTTGTTGTTGTTATGATGTTTCCTACACAATCCTATACAGTTGATGATGCAGCCTTGGCTTCGTTCATTTTGACAGCATGGATGGTTGATGCATTATTGCTAAACACTGTTAATATTCACTTGCAATACAGGGTAGTGTTACGGATATGAGGATTATGTTGTTTTACAAGTGTCATGTTATGTTATACATTTAACATCAATTAATAATCCATACATGATTTTATGCAAAGATAGTATGATGATATGGGAGCTAGCTCAAAACAAAAGAAAGAAAGAAAACTATGGATAAGTCCTAAGGCCATGGCAAAAAAATTATATTGAAACCTTGGATGTATACATAATAGGGGCAAATGTGAAGTGATGGACCTAGTTGCTATACTATGTGTTTTGTTGAAAGGATTATATGTGAGCACATATGGTAACGTTAACATATGGCTATTATTTTGATATGTTTCGGGGGGCGCACTATACAATGGATATGGCATCGAATCTATACAATGGATATGGCATTGAATTTATGCAATGGTTATGGTTTGAATTTAATGGTTGATGTTATGTTAATGGACTGGATAGTACGTTGAATTGAATAGGGCAAGGTGAGGAAGCGACGTGCATTTGTTGCACATCACTCCAAACCACCCTTGAGCCCGTCACCCTAGCCATAGTTGCATTTTCCTCTTTTGGTTGTGGAAGCTCCGCGATTTCAGGTTTTGGAAGGGGAAACTCAAACCATCTCTTCATTGAAGCGATTTTTCATAGGTATGGCTCTTTTCTTTCCATCCATGATGGTCTCTCTATATTATGAATCAAATGGTGGCTCAAGATTGCATGGGTTCTGTGTTTTTCTTGAGTTTTCGACTGAGTATCAATACTATGTTATGGTGTTCTATGTGATTACTATGGAATGTTGGCATTTTGAAGGAAAGTAATGGGTGTTATTGCTTTGTAAAGTCTGCGCATTGGTTATTGATAAAATGAATTCTGTCAGCTTGGGTTTTTATGATGATTCTCTGTGGGAATGATAACAATGGTGCAACGAGCTCTGAGTTTTATTTTTGCGGGGTTATACCATCAGTCTGGGTATGATCTAGGTGGATATTGGTGGCCACCCGCCTATTCCACTTGGACCCCCACCATTGCTTCTTTCAGTTTTTCAGTTTTCGCACAGTTTACTATTTTTAGCAGTTTTTCGGGTCCTGAACTTTCGGAGCCGTTTTGAGGCCTTAAACGACGTTTTTTGGGAAAACGGGGAGCAACATGGGACCTAGATCATATTACTCACCCAAAAGTTGTATTCCTCGAATAGATATTTCTAACGAGGTATAAAACGCGTCAAACGGAGATCGTATGCCAAAGTTACGTCCCCGGGAAGTTGATGT
>ML782112.1:1431121-1445446 GCA_009831015.1 Picea engelmannii | reverse complement strand
AGAGGGAGTGGGATCGAGGCAGGTAGAGTTGATACCAGAGTTAGAGGGGAAAGCAAAAAGACGGGTGGGATTAAGGCAACCACACATAAGAAAGGGTTTGGTTAGTGAGAAGGTGGCTCTATTCCAGATTTTTGGCTGCTTTCGCCATAGTATCTACCTTTGAGTTTTGCTTTCACAAGATGTGGAAGAAGCTCAGGATCGTGATTTTTTTTTTAAGAGAGTTTATAGTTGAGCATATGCTTTTGAGAGGGTCTTTCGATGGACTGGACATACCCCGAAGTTCCTTTAGGACTATTTCGGAGTCCCCCAACATAGTTAGAGTTTGAATGTTCCGCTCCTGGGGGACCTTCGGTCCCATGTAGGCTGCGAGGATCTCTGCTTTATTATTTGTTGTCTTCCCCAGACCCCAGGAATAATCGACTATTTTTTTCCCCTCAGAATCGTAGATGACTCCCCCTGCACCTGCCACACCTGGCAGAGCCAGAGGATGTTATGAAGGAATAAATCCTATGCTCCGAAAGGTAAATATGATCCTCCTCGCACTTCTTCTAGCCTAAGCTCATCTTTACCATCTGCTACGATTCAGGTTTCTAAAGATCCTAACAGTCAAGGAACCACTTCCCCTCTTCCCTCTTCCAAATACAACATTCTCAATCAATTGGCTAATATTAAAGTTGATGCTACCCTCCTGGACATGGTTGTCGTCCCTGAGCAACAAAAGCATCTGGAAATTTTTATGGAAGGAAAAGATTCCATTGTAGCCAACCTATCTGAAGAGGTAGATGAAGAGGATTCAACTGTAAATATAGTAGGTGTACACAAGTTTAGGCACCCTGTAAAAAAGCCCGCATTTTTTTATTTCTGTAAATATTATGGAAAAAATAGCCCATTGTTGTCTCATTGACGGCTGTTTGGGCTCAAGTGTAATGTCAAAGATTATTATGGAAGAGCTAGGATTATCTTGTACAAATGAAAACACAAAAAGCATGCTCTCCTATAATAGTTTACAACAATCGACCACAGGTGAAATTAAGGACGTGACCATGGTTTTGTGCGCGCATCCTGAAATAAGGGCAACCCTTAATATTCAGGTAATCAATATGCCAATGAGTAGTTACTCGATCATCTTAGGAAGAGATTGGCAAGCTTTGACGGGTGGATACCTCTCACTCGACGGGACACACTTATCGGTTCCTTGGAATGGTAAAAACATTATAGTCCTGAGGGAGGGAAGAATATCACCTTATATAGAAATCATTCCACAACCTAATGCAAATTATGTCGAGGAGGACCTAGGAGTGTATTCCATCTTTGTAGATGAGGACAACACTACCTTGGAACAAATCGACATAGAGGATGGGATGTGGCATATGCACTTTGATGGTTCATGCTTCAATGAAGGAAACATAGCTGGTATTATCTTGTACTCTCCTGTGTGTAAAATTCATAATTTTTCCTATAGGTTAGAGTTTTCTTGCACTAACAATGTCACCGAATTTGAAGCGTTACTGCTAGGCATTGAAAATGCCTATAATTTAGGTTGTGGTCACCTTACAATTTTTGGGGATTCCGAACTTGTTATAAACCTTATACATAAGATATATTCTCCTAGAAACAAGTTAATGAATCGTTGCACCCAAATTGTTTGGGCACTTATCTCGAACTTGCTATCTTTCAACATCACTCAAGTTAAAAGGGAATTGAACTCAAAGGCTGACAAGTTAGCTGTTTTTCTAGCCTCTCGTACTCGACAACTTCTGCCACAAAGAATTGATTGTGCATTTCAATCTTTGTATCGTCTACATATCCTTGACAATGTAGAGTCATGGCAGGTCTTCCTTAGTGATGAGAGCATCTGTGCTTTCATTCAAAATGAACCTTATAAGCCTAAGGAAATTATATCAATGGAAGAAAACAAAATTATATAGGGATTGACTCCTCTAGAAAGTTCATTTTCATCGAGTGATGTAGGCAACAAAGAAAAACATAAAGAAGAGGAGTCGAAAAGGAAAGTGGGTGAAACCATTTCCTTGAACATTGGGACACCCACGTGTCCAAAGAACGTTAAAATAGTTTCCCAATGTTCTGATGAAGAAAAAATGAAGTTCACTGAGTTGCTTGGTGAATTTAAAAAAGTTTTTGCTTGGTCTTATTAAGATCTTCATGGTTTTGATCCTGCTCTTATACAACATGCCATTCCTATCAAGGAGGGCATAAAACCGGTTAGGCAAAAACAAAGACCCATTAACCCTGCATTGGAAGCAACTATTCAAAAGTAGTTGGAAAAACTCTTGAAGGCTGGGATAATTTTCCATGTTAAGTATTCTGAGTGGGTTTCTAATTTAGTTCCTGTTCGGAAAGAAATTGGTCAGATTAGATTATGTGTTGATTTTCACGCATTAAACAGGGTAAGTATAAATGATCCAGAATTGGATCCCGAGACCAAAATGGGTCAAGGAAGGCCTAAAAATAAAAGTGCCCATAATGGATTCAAAATGGATGTGTACGTAGGCCTCGTCGTTACGAACCCAACACAACTTGAACCGGCTCAAACAGACGTTGTATGCGAAAGATATCGTGGTCTGTTTGTTTTGTCAAACAAGCAAAAAAATGTTGATTGTACAGTCCATACAGTGTTGACGTGGCAACTGACTATACAAGTTGTAAGACCATACAGTGATGTGGTAGGTACAGTGGCACTGACTAGGCAGACATGCGGGAAGACAGGTGGACGAGTCATATCATGACATGTGGCACCACTGCAAGGGTGACACATGGCATGGGCTGACATGATAGGTATATGTGGCACTGACGTGGAAGTGGACTGTACAGGTCGTACGATCGTACAATGACGTGGTAGGTACAATGGATGATGACTGGGCAGACACGTGTTGACAGTTGGACGAATCGGCGCTTGACACATGGCAGTTTGTGGGCAAGTGGTAAGGTGCCACATGGCACCCATTCATTGGTCGGTTTATTGGTTTTTTGGGAAAAATTATGGAGGGTCCGTGGGGGTAGAACCCGTGACCTCCATGGGCGCCGAAGTATTCACGTAGGTCGGGCTACCAACCCGCCTACATGGTGGATCTTACCCCTATATCACGCCACATGTATTTAAATTTGAATGAAGTATTGGTTGGCGGAGATTCGGGTTGGGGCTAGGCCCCAACCCTCGACGCACTTACATATGTCCATTGTATACGACCGTTGATGTTGGCATGTACTATGGAATGGAGCCAGCCTCGACGCAAACACTTACCATATGACCCTTGTTCTATCGTTGGCGCAGAATTCGTGGGCTTAGCACCTGATCGGTCAGGCTAGCCCACCGACCAAGGTGCGTAACCAACATTCAATGACCAAGGGCTATATCTAGTTTAGAGCGCATGGAGGATAAGACCATGACACATGGGGATACATGTGACCAATGGCTAAGGTTTGGGGGCTGAAGACTAGGGGCCAACGTGCCAGCCTAGTGCTAGGCCACATGGAGGCGCGTAGGTGACCAGGATCCCGAGAAAAAGGGGTTGTGCCCTTAATTTTTTCCAACTAGTGGGTTTGAAACTATATATCATGATTTTTCTTGATTTTTTCAGTAGTTTTTAGAGATTTTGGTCATTTTTGGAGGATCTTGGGCCCTTTTTGAGGCCAGATCTTGGGGGGAAGTTGGGAGTTTGTTGCCAACTTCAAGCCTATATAAACCAGAGGTTCTTGAAGCCATAAAGGAGGTTCAGAATAGGAAAATGCAGAAGAATTGTTGAGGCAAAGCCATTTTTATGCAGGGAAGCCATTGAGGAGGGCACCTTTGCGGGCCATCTTTGGGAGCTTCGTTCATCCGTTTTTAGTGCCGTCAGTTGTGACGGGTTCTTGAGATCTGGTAGAACATGACCAGTTCATTTTGTAAGCCATTTGGCACTATTATGATGTACTTTTGAAGCTTTTAACAGAAATAAGAAAGCCTCACCCATTGAGACAAAGGCCCAGAGATGTAGGCGAGATTGTCGAACTCCGTTATCAAGTTTTGTTGTTATGGTTTGTTGATTCTCATGCTTATTTCTAGATCTGTATATGTTTATATGGCTACCATGTTTCGTCATTAATTCTTCCTCTTTCATTGGTTTCCTAGATGGTAATTTAATTCATGCAAAATACTTAACCATTGTCTTTAAAAGATCTTTTCGGATCAATAAAAGACCATTTTCCTCTTCCTAATATGGAAATGATTTTGCAATAAGTTGTAGGGTCATAGATGATGTCCTTACTCGACGGTTTTTATGGTTACAATTAGATCAAGGTAAAAAGGATAGATAAATATAAAACCACTTTTATTACACGTTGGGGCACTTTCACTTATTAACATATGCCTTTTAGCTGATCTAATGCAGGTGCCACTTTCCAAAGAGCTATGCAAATATCTTTTGACGATTTGATCGACAAAATTATTCAGATTTATCTTGATGACTTAATTGTGTATTCTAAAAACTGATCAAATCATTTTGATCATCTTTGAAAGATTCTCATGTGATGCAGGAAATTCAACATTTCTTTAAATCCTTCTAAGTCTATTTTCAACGTTACCAAGGGAAAGCTCCTTGGGCACATTATCTCTGATTTAGGAACAAGCATAGATCCCGAAAGGATTGCTGCTATCCTAAATCTTCTTACCCCTACTTCCAAAAAGGAGATTCAAGCCTTTATGGGTGTTATCAACTTTGTTCGTAGGTTTGTTCCTGATTTTGCTGTAATGGTCAGGCCAATTCACAATCTTGTTAAGCAAGATCGCTCCTTTTCTTGGATGGATGATGTCAAAAATGGTTTTTTAGGGATCAAGAAGGCAATCAGTTTCGCACCGGTTTTGGCAAAGCCAGATTTTGAGAAAGAATTTATGATATAAACTAATGCCACAGAGGAAGCAATTTTTGCTATCCTCATGCAATATGATGACGAAGTTAATGAAAACACAATGACTTACATGAGTCAAAGCTTGTCAAATGATGAGTTTAAATATTCTTATATTGAAAAGCATGCTTTCTCTTTTGTTAAAGCTGTTGAAAATTTTCGCCACTTCATCTTAGGTAAGCACACACTGGTAAAAGTCCCTTTACATGTTGTCAAGTTTTTACTCTCACAGATTTATCTTTCAGGGAAGCTTGCACACTCACTTGCCAATATCCAGGAGCATGATCTAACCATCATGACTTCTAAAACTATCAAGAGGTGTGTCTTAGCCCTTCACTTAGCTCAGCATGCTGGAGCAAGTGAAGAAATTGATGAACATGATAGCTCTCTATCAACACTATCTTACATTGACAATCAAATCCTTCCGGTGGTTGAACATCCTTGGTATAAAGATCTGGTTTATTACTTGCAAAATCAAAGATGTCCAGATAACTTAGATACCCATCAAAGAAGAAGGCTCTCTCTCGAATCTTCTAGATACATCATTATAGGAGACTTCTTGTTTAGGAGTTTTGTCGATGGTATGTTACTTCACTGTGTGAACAATGAGGAAGCAAATAAATTGTTACAAGAGACTCATGGATCTTCAAATTCTCTTATTTATGTAGGAGGTCACTTTTCTGCTAAAACTACTGCATTTAAAATTATCAGGAAAGGGTACTATTGGCCTTCAATCTTTCGTAATTCTTATAAATTTTAAAGATCTTGTGACAAGTGCCAAAAGTTTGCTCGGAAAGAACGTCTTTCTGCTATGCCTTTACAACTTGTCCTCCCTGACTTTCCTTTTTCAAAAATGGGGTTTGGACTTTATTGGTCTTATTAATCCTCCATCTTCAACATGACAAGTTTTTATCTTGACAACCACAGACTATTTTACGAAATGGACTGAAGTTGTCCCACTTAAGCATTCGCAGGATGAGTAGGTGATTCCTTTCCTTGAGACTAATATTTTTTCCAGATTTGGTCTTCCTTTGGAAATTATTACAGACAATGGTCCCGCTTTTATTTATGCTAAGCTGACCCAGTTTTTAGCTAAATTGGGGGTTAAACATTTTACCTCATCAACTTATTATCCCCAAGGAAATGGGTAGGCCGAGTCTACGAACAAGAATCTGGTAAGAATTATCAAGAGGCTCATTGAAGATAAGCCTTGTCAATGACACACTCTCCTCACTTACGCCCTTTGGGAAGATCGCACTACCACAAAGGTGAGCACTAGTTGCACTCCTTTACAACTTGTTTATGGTAAAGAAGCCAGTCTACCTACTGATTTGGAACTTTCCTTTCTAAGGTTAATGTTACAGGTTGAAGTATTAAATTTTTTCGATGTCTCTCAAAGAATGAATGCACTTTTGGCTTTAAAGGAGCAAAGGACGTTTGCCTTGGACAATATAAAGAGAAGACAACAAACTGTTAGAAGATATTTCAACAAAAGTGTCAAGGTTGTCAAATTTAAGGTTAATGAGAAGATATTGTTGTGGGATTCAGTTCATGCTGATAGAGGAAGGCATTCCAAGTTCCAAAAGTTATGGCTAGGTCCTTTTAAGATCTCTTTTGTCCTGGGCACAAATTCCTATATCCTAAAGGACTTGCAAGAGCGATTGTTTTCCTATAGCACCAACGGTTCATACTTAAAACACTATGTGGAACCAACTTGAAAGTTTAAATGTTGTATGGAATGTTTTTTGTATTATAGTTTGTTTTATTTGCTTTGATTTTACACTTCTGTTATTACATTTTTGCTATTTTGTTTCTTTTATTTGACTTCATTTTTTGTCAAAATAAAATGTTGGATAAGTTTTGCCACAACGACACTATTTTGCAAAGTATTGTTAATCAATAACAATCAAGTTACACAGTTGTCATGATGTTCCACTTGAAAGCATCATTGAAATTGTTATCTGCTTCAAATGTTGTTATATAAGATAGTTAGTTTTATCCTTTTTCTGCTTTCCTTTTCTTCCATTCGCTCCAAGATTCAAAAGTGCACACTAGAAAATTTTTCTCCTTGAAATCATGAATGCTTTCATATGATTAATCAGATGATTATGCATACAAGTATAAATCCCCTCATGTTTAACACTTTCCATGAGTTATTCCCAAAATCCCAGTCATTTTTCCCTTAAAACCGCTCACTTTCCCCGGTTTCATAATCATTCTGATGTCTATCTTCTTGATCTAATGTTTACATGGTTTGCGAAACCAGACAATCTGAGTTCTTAATCTATTGAAAATAGATTTCCCTGTGGAGGCACCAGTTTGTTGACGATTAAAATCGCAACGATGAATTCTGCCCACAAAGGATTGTTAAGCTCTATTATTTATTTATAATATTAATATTTAACTAGTAGGTGGGACCCCCTTGCAGACTAGAGGCACAATGATAGACATGTTACACTTATATGTTGTTGTTGTTATGATGTTGCCTACACAGTTGATGATGCAGTCTTGGTTTCATTCATTTTGACAACATGGATGGTTGATGCATTGTTGATATTCACTCACAATACAGGGCATTGCTATGGATATGAGGATTATGTTGTTTAGCAGGAGTCATGTTATGTTATACATTTAACATTGATTAATAATCCATACATGATTTTATGCAAAGATAGTATGATGATATGGGAGCTAGCTCANAAAAAAAAAAAAAAAAAAAAACTATGGATAAGTCCTAAGGCCATGGCAAAAAGATTATATTGAAACCTTGGATGCAGCTATAATAGGGACAAATGTGAAGTGATGGACCTAGCTGCTATAATATGCATTTTGGTTAAAGGATTATATGTGAGCACATATGGTAACGTTAACATATGGTTATTATTTTGATATGTTTCGGGTGGCACACTATACAATGGATATGGCATCGAATCTATACAATGGATATGGCATTGAATTTATGTAATGCTTATGGCTTGAATTTAATGGTTGATGTGATGTTAATGGACCGACTAGTACGTTGAATTGAATAGGGCTAGGTGAGGAAGCGACATGCATTTACTACACGTTACTCCAAACCACCCTTGAGCCTGTTACCCCAACCATAGTTTCATTTTGCTCTGTTGGTTGTGGAAGCTCCGCGACTTCAAGTTTTGGAAGGGGAAAACTCAAACCAACTCTTCATTGAAGTGATTTTTCACAGGTATGGCTCTTTGCTTTCCATCCATGATGGTCTCTCTATATTATGAATCAAATGGTGGCTCAGGATTCCATGGGTTCTGTGTTTTTCTTGATTTTTCAACTGAGTATCAATACTATGTTATGGTGTTCTCTGTGATTACTGTGGAATGTTGGCATTTTGAAGGATTGTAATGGGTGTTATTGCTTTGTATAGTCTGCGCATTGGTTATTGATAAAATGAATTATGTCAGCTTGGGTTTTTATGATGATTCTCTATGGGAATGATAACAATGGTGCAACGAACTATAAGTTTTATTTTTGTGAGGTTTTACGACCAGTCTGGGTATCAGTTGCTATCACCCCTTTTTCGTCTCGGTTGTTGTTGTGATTCTTTATCCAGGTTGCAATGCAACTGTCGACAGTGGTATTTTTCTTGCTCTATTTGGTCGAGCTCGAGGTATTGTTTGTTATGGCTTGTTCTTTACTGTCATTATCGTCTAAAGCATTTCACAATCCAATCTTTGTTTTGCCCAAAATTTTAAAGGATGTCTTGTGTATCTGTTGAATGGCCACGAGTTGTGCTCTATCATTCTTTTCATAAGAGATTTTAACATTCGCTCCTCTCATCTCTGTTATAGTGGCCCACTGTTATGTTTGTGAGGCTCACTGTCGATTGTATTTCGAAGGTTATAGACCTTCTGGGTGTTTGGAAGAGACACGATCTCTCTATGTTTTCGAGGATTCTTCATTGTTTAAACCAACCCTCATTTCCTCTCTGCATAAAATTTTAAGAGGCATCTGTTTGTGCCTGGTTTGTTGCACTCGAATTGCTATGTTTCTACTCGAGCATTTTCTTTATGGCTCTGTCAAGATTTTGGGGTTATAAGTAGACAATTGTGGTGATTTCAAAGGAGCACGACTCTTTGTTCTTCCAAGATTATACTTGTTGACATGTGATTGCTTCTTGGTGGTAAATTCTTTTAGGATGTAAAAGGATGACGAGCTCTCTGTGTTTTTTGAAAGTTAAACACACTCTCATTACGTCTCTGTAATGAAATTTGTATTCACCACGACTTGATTATGGTTCTATTGAGCATGATTTGGTTGATTGAGTCGATTTATTTATGTTTCTCCTTGGACATTTTCTTTATTTCTCTGTCAAGATTCTGATTACAAATTAAATGATTGGTATTTTTGTAAGAAAGGGCATGAGCTCTCTAACTTCAGGACCTTTCTTGATCGAGTCTCTATATTTCCTCTCTGTGATTAATTTGTATGAGTTACTTATAGCCCGAGAGCTTTCAGTTTGGTATATTTTGGTCTTTCCACTCATAACTGTGTTAAATCCTAGCATGTTCATGATTATGTCAAGTTTAAAGGAGACAATTGTGTGTCGATATGGTTCTGTTCTCTTCGTGCATCATATGGCTCTATCTTTTATCAAGCGTTTCTTTTGGAAGTAAGTCTGTATATGTTTGATGAATGCGGATCTTAGGTTCAGAGCTACATGTTTTCAGTTAAGTATTGTCGTCGAATTAATATTGGTATCGATGATTATATGGTTGAAGACTTGTGTATATGATAGGTTCATTGAACATGCTCTTGATTATGTCCAGATTTAAAAAGGACCCGAGGGTGATTAAATCGGGCCCGATTATTGTTTGATGACAGTTGACTGTTGGTGGTTAGCGCTGGGTCTATTATTATTTGATTGCCAAGGATGAATATTAGATATAGATAATGGGAATCATTATGCATATTATGTTTGTTTTAAAAAGAAGAGATCAACATTAGAGCATGCAAGATTGTGGCTCAAATGGTTATGTTGTTTCTGTGGAATTGCAAATGATAATTGCATGGTTATTGTATAGGATGCACAGATTGATATAATTGAAGAATTCTGGGCAATTGAATTGTTTTTATTTATTGAAGACAACACACAATATGTATACAATTAAGGAACAATTAAATGTTTTAGGTATTGGAAGTGGATGCTTTTTGGATTATAATTGAAACATAGTTATGATTGATGTTCGATTTAATTTATTTTATGAATAATATCTGTATTATTCCCTCTCATTTTCTCACTTTTTCGCTCATTATAACCCCCTCACGATCCCAAATTCATTTTTTACACGCCTTGTTCAATAAAATAAAATTAAAATTTTGTATGATAGTGATAAAAAATGCCACAAAGATAGGTGGAAGCTGATATATTTTTGTATTGTTTGCACAGTCAGTTATTTAACGAATTGTCGAGCAGTACTCGTGTTCTTACTCCCTGTCATGATATCAGTTTTTCGCTTATTACAATCCCCCCAGATATCCCATGAACCTATTTCACCCCCTACTCATTTGGCAATTATTAAATAAATTTTATGGATTGGATTGCATGGGTCTTATGTTAATTTATGAGGCAAACTTTGTTTCATATAAAGAGAATGTCATGTATGGTCTGTTGAGAGCTAGTTGCTAATAATTGTTGCATACAGGATGAGCTTCTTGAGCAGAGGTTGTCATGGCCGAAACAATAGGGGAAGAGGTAACTGGAACAGAGGGCCTAGAAGGCCCAGATTCTCAATTCATTTCGATGTCGATTCTCAAGAGTTGAAGCAACTTTTTCAAGCTGGGTTTTTCAATTGGATTGGGCAAGGGATAGTTCAGCCTAGACCAGAGAGGCCTCCCTTGCAACCCCAAACTATTCCTGGTATCCCTGTGCCTCCCCATGTATATTTGAAACCTAAACTTCCTGAGAATGATGGATGGAAGGAGATTGTTCACCCAACAGTCTCCCACCATCGTGGCTGGCCAAACCTGTCATTACCTCCTCCTCCACCTATAAACCCAAATGCTCAAATTTCCCATGCTTCTCCCCCCTCTCCTTCAAGTGACTCAACGAAGTCAGTGTCCTCCCATATGCACTTGAGGGACGACTGCTCCCATGTCAATAGTGAGATCAAGCCTCAAGGTTCCACCCAATCTAAGGCTATTTATGGGAAGTCCAAAGGGGACATCAATGACAAAGGAAGAATTGCCTCTCAAAGTGGCAAATATGGATTTTGATTTACGTGTTTACAATTGATTTATTGAGGACAGTGAACTGCAGAAAGTTTTGGACAACAAACTATTTTTGGGATATTGTGGATATTTACATGTTTTGGATATAATTTGAAATATTTCTTATATTTAAATTTCAAATTGTGGAAATAATTATGGGAGCCACAAGGAGGCATGTGTTTAATTGGTTGTCTAATTATGTTTATTTTTGTTAAGAAATAAAAGGGAATCATAAGGGGTCCCACCTACTTAGTTATTATTTAATAAAAGGACCCTTAATTATTATTATTATTATTATTACTTCCCCTAAACTAAAATTAGTTAAGTTTTAGTTAACTTAACTAAATGAAGTAGTTGAATTGTTTCAACTAATTTGGAGTGCATAAAATCCAAATGAGAAGGAACAACAAGGGGAGAATAGAAGGAGAAAGCATATTAAGGTTTGCTCTTGAGTTTTATTGAGATAGTTCAGTTTTCATTCATTCTTAAATTTATTAAAGGCCTAATTCTCTTTTTGACAGCAGGGTCCTATGGTAGAAAACAAGGTTCAAAGTTGAACCATATCATTCAGATGCTTGTTTTCAGAGGTGTTGATCTATCTTTGATAGTCTGTGTAGACTTGTTTGTTTATGAATTGAGTTTCATGACTGATAAAGGATATTGTGTAGAGTTAAGTGGGCAACAGTTTGTGGCAAGCTGATCCATATTTTAAAGTTCAGTTTTTACTTCTTGTCAGAGTCTTTTTATATGGTTTTTATCGGGGATATCTAAGTTTGACCTTGGTCCATGCCCTCACATGGATTTTTGTAAAGAGAAATATACTTTTGATTTCTTGGAATGAAATAAAGCGATTGTTATTCTGTCTCATCTGTCTTAATCTGTGACTTGGTTATTTTTTGCTGTTGATCTCCACATTTACTTTCTGCAATATGTATATGTTCAAAAAATTATATAAAAATGTTATATTTTGCAACAACCTTTTTATTTAAAAAAAATCAGCCTAAGCCCTTGTAATTAATACTTGTGGATTAGGAAATACATTTTGAGGCTATAAACATAGGGTAATATTCTCGACTATCTTGCCTTAGCCAAGAAAGATCTGAAAATGATTGAGTAAGATCAATTCATATATTTTCCTCAACACACACATGATAGGAGAATTCAACACATGAGAGGACACGTGGGACACAGTAAGAGGAAAAATTCCTTGCATGAGGACAATTGGGTACCATCGTGGAATAGGAGTGTTGGAATAACATCTTGTTGGAGAGTGCACCATCCTAGAGGAGGGGCATCGAGCCTTGAGAGAATAATTCTTAGATGGGATTTCATCTCGAGGCATTGCAAAGAAAAGACCTTCTGGTGGAGGTTTTTGTGAAACCTCCCCCAAAAAATTCTCCCTTGTCCATTTACAATGGAGGTTGTCAACGGAGGTGGGAAACTAAAGGTTTTAACATCATTTTTTTAATTTATACATTTTAATTAGACGAACACACTACTATGCTTTAATATATGAAGCATCGGTGTGAAAAATAATTAGATGCATTGAATATCATTATACATATTCCACAAGAAAAGTCAGTTAATTTTAGTTTTAAACAATCTCTATTCAATGTGTTCTAAACATATTAACACACCGGTGCATTACAATGCACAAAGCACCGGGAATCAATCAATCTCTTTCATAAATCAATCAATACATCTCTATATAAATCACCCCAACAGACTATGATAGAAGGCCCATGCTCAACCCATGCAAATTAGAAGCTCACACTTGTCATTTCCCCCCCACCCCATGGCATTCTGGTTGCCACCCTAGCACTCTACATCATTATGACGTCATCCTCTCTCTTCTCTCTTGTTTACAAGTGTAAAAAGGGGATGTAACATTGTGTTGGAACCCCTCCCCAACAACACTGGGCTTAGCATGGATATGCTAACTAGAGGGTCTGGCATACAGTTCTCCGGTGACCTGGTTAATTGGGGAGCTATTCTCGGTTCCTAATCTTCAGTGGCAATCAGACGACAGAGGTTTATCCTCCCCTCCGATCCAATGACTACCATTTTGCTCTAGTTTAACAAGGGTTTCATCAGGTTAAGGACTTATTTATGGACTTATCAATCCCATAGTCCTTCTAGACACCCAATTAAATATTTTACATCTTGCAATATTTCCATTTAATTAGTAGGGAACATATAGGGTTATTGGCCTCCTCTTGCCTTACTTACACAAGCATTACCATAAATTCATTAACTCTTTTGGGGAACATTTCAACACTTCATTCAACTCAAAATTCACAGTTATTCATTATGCTCAAACCATTCAAATGAACATAATACAGTTTACAACCAACAATAAATCTGCATGAGACATTTCAGGTAAAACACATAGCACAAATCTTTTTTGTTAAGTCCAAAATCTAGAGATATATTAACCGATAAGCAAATACCAAGCATACAAAGATTACTAACTTGGGTATTCATTTCATCCCTTTAAGAGTTACTCATTGAACTATGAAGATTTCATATAAATTGTACTAGTACACATATCTTTACAAGTGCAGAAAAATAAAAGCGAGACTTATCTTTTTTAAGGGTAAGAAATATCCAAACCAACTGGTTAAAGGTGTACGCATTTCCACCCGATGGTAGGCTATGCTAAACTTGAAATTTCTACAATAGGACACCCCCATGCTAGGATGTGATACCACCAAGGAAAAACCAATATCTATAAGGAGGTTTAGGAAAGTGAAGGCCACCCTCCTTCAATGTGAATCACTCGACAATAAAATCCCCCATGACCCACCTGTTGGAATACTGAGGGGGGGGGTAGGGGCGATGAATCAATATGAACACTTTTACCACTTTTAACCACAATACATAAACTTCAATTTTTTTTTTTTTTTAACGAGAACGGTTATGTTGCATTGATCGGTTTTCAGGTAGACCTGAATCAGAAAATTACATATCTAAAGAAGGTTGGTGACCTCTAACAGTGCTGCCAACCTTCTTGTGAACGTCTTGGGAAACCCATCCCATTCAATTCTTGCACTAGTTCGGGAGAATGACAAAAATTGCATACATGAATAAATTCTCACAAATTGTGAGCAGAGTAGAAGACAAAAGCAAAGCATTAAACCGAGGGGGATGAAAATTTCCCCTTAATGAAGGGGTCCAGCTTTTTCT
>ML782112.1:1362866-1409977 GCA_009831015.1 Picea engelmannii | reverse complement strand
TATGAGCACTTTTACCACTTTTAACTACAATATATAAACTTTAACTTAATTAACAATATATCATCAGTATATCATGAGCATATAAACATAAGAAACATCACATCAAGTACATAGTACACCAAAATTTACGTGGAAACCTAAACGTGAGAAAACCACAAAATGCTTTCTTATATGTCAAATAATATGTTCATTGGAAGCACCAACTTCTTAATTCTCCTGCCACAACTGGAAGGAGGCTACGAACCCCTATTTACAAGCTCTAACCCAAAGGAAGCTACAACTCCCTAAATTCTTTGGCTCCAACCAGAAGGAGGCTACAACCCTCTGATTCTCAGGCTCTAAGATGAAGGAAGCTCCAACTCCCTGTGTTCTCCGGCACCAACCGTAAGGAGGCTACAACCCCTTGATTCTCAGGCTCTGTTGGCACTGTGCGTGGTTTGTAAGACCGTAGGTTTGAGTTATCCGTGGCCAAAAAAACCCACCATACACTGGCCCTTTCGGCATCACCTGCTTTCGCAGATGAAGTCTCAACCGAAGTATCTATTTGGACTACATGAACCAGGTTTCTATAATAGTGAGTGAATGCGAAGCGATTATTCTATTCATTCTTAATTATCTGTTATGTGCACATTATTATGTAGTTTCTCTTATTCTATTACTTAGTGGATCTCAGGTTCATATCACCATTAGATTCTAGATTACTGCGTAAAATTATTATTGTAACAATCAAATTATTGCACTGTGAATACACCTAAGATCAATTTACTCTAACATGCATCCAATAGATTCCATAAATAATCACACAAAAGACAGTGAACACAAGATTTAATGTGGTTCACCCAACTCTAGGCTACGTCCACAACGACTGGTTTCTTTTTTATGCGTTTGGTAATTGCTTCAGACTTGCACATTGCGCTTACAAAGATATGTCATGGTTATATTTCTCTTCTCT
Source organism: Picea engelmannii (assembly GCA_009831015.1). Classification (NCBI taxonomy): domain Eukaryota; kingdom Viridiplantae; phylum Streptophyta; class Pinopsida; order Pinales; family Pinaceae; genus Picea; species Picea engelmannii. Next base: position 1,409,025 of record ML782112.1, on the reverse strand, counting down.
TACCCTAGTTGTTCTGCAATGCAAGCCTCTCTATCTCTGCATCATCTTTTAAATTCAGACATCGATTCTCTTCCTTCTCAGCCTATCCTATTGTTGGAGGCAAGCCAAATCATAAAGAAGGTTATTTTTGGAAGAGAAGAATGCAAGAGGAAAGAGATAGCTAGAAGGAAAAGCAACAAGAACGCATGCATGGAAGACCTAAGGACGCTAGGGTTAGGGTTTTTGTAATACATTGTAATGGATGGTGAGCCGAAGATAAATATAAGAGATATATACATAGATCTAAAAAGCAAGAGGGAGGGAGAGGCGAGATATACAAAGAAAGGAAGAGAACTGTAAGGATGGTACGAGTTACTAGGGAGCTAGAAAGGGCATGAGCGAATCGATCCTGAGGGTTAGATTGCAGGTTGAGGAGCCTAGTGCGATCTAGTCAGCCTCCCATGGATCGAGGAGCTCGTGGGAAGAAAGAAGAACTAAGATTGTAACCATGTGTGACATGGATATTTCCAAACTATAATAAAAGCCTTAGAGACAGATCTTTGTGGACGTAGCCCAGGAGGGGGTGAACCACGGTAACACTGTGCTATGTGACTGAATGAATGTGTTTTTGTGTCTGATTAGTTGATGAATGTTGAATGAATGAAGTGACTAAGTAAATCTGATGTACCACATGCATGCATAGAATGAATGTTATACTTGATGTTAAATGAAATGAATAAAGGTTAAGGTGCAGATCTTGCTCAGTCTCAGGTTGCAAACACTTGAGTATTGCAACCACCCATAGAGCTATCTTGGGTGAGACTGCGCAGTACACTTTGTGTAATGCGTTGCCTTCTAGGTGACCAGAGGGGATGATAGTCTTTAAGGGATTTTGTTGGGAAGCTTCTTAGTTATGAATTGGGGTCAATCTGTAATGGTAAATAGATAAAAGGGAATGAAAACCAACAAATGGTTCTATTGTCAGCTGACTGGAAGGTAATGACATTGAGCATATGAGATCTATAGAAGACGTGTCAAAAGAATATGGGATCAGACAACAAGAAGGTGAGAGAAGGCGAAGCTAAAAGGGGATGTTGAGACCATGGAATCCCACGAAGGCAGAGATCGAAAGCTGGTTGAAGTCAAAGGAGATAGAGTTTGCGCAAAAAGATAACAGAAACCCAAAGTTAACCCTGCGCAAGTATCTGGACAAGTACGTAGTCATCGACTTGCATGAAGTATGTTTTTATGATTTCCCACACATATTGCAGGAGTGGATCAAAATATTGAAAGACAACCATTCGATGAATCAGATCAGACATCTAGAGTGGAATCCCGAAGAGATCGTGCAACTACAACGCATTGATAATAAGTTCATGCGTGCAGTAGATTTATGGTTAGACAACATTGTTGTCGGATTTATTACAGAGTTTGCAGTAGATACAACAAATTCGTACAACGCAACTGAACAATATCTCTTGAAGGGACGTCGAGGTAGGTATCTTAGATCATTATATACTTCTATTAAGATATTGCTATATAACAAAGGTGTAATGACAATGGAGTTAGACAACTAAACTTCCCTGCGTGCATGGGGGAAGGGGGGAAGCACTGACAGGAAAAGGAGAAATGGAAGGAGAAGGGGCTAAAGGAAAGAAGGAGGAGGCCTTGGACCCAATTATGATGGACGACGACTAGATCAAGCGGATCATGGTGACAACTGGAAGGACGCACAGTGGAGTACCCTACCAATGCAAGGTGAACACCAAGAAGAGAGTTGTAGCTACGAGGGAAGGCTTGGAAAATGATGAAGAGGAGGTAGAGGATCTCCGGGCTGTGGAGAAGATTGAGGAAATCCCACGCACGACATATGAGAGGAAGATGAGAGGTCCAAGAGTGGAAGTAGAAGTTAACACTTTTATCCATATCAATGCTAGTGTAGAACCCATAAACCCATGTGCGACTAATACACCAAGAAAAACACCACCGTTTAGACAACCGAATTTCGGGAGAAGGAAGACAGCAGGAAGTACATCTACAAAAGGAACAACAACTGGGTGAACGAGTTCAAGAAGCAACATTCAAATATCTACACCGCGCGGAGGTACTAGTTCAACATTTAAGATGGCGGGACATGACCCAACCATCAGGTTACCATAATTCAAAGGAGAAGCATCGGAGGACCTGAAGAAGCACATGTTTATCTGTGAAAATATTTGGGAAGCAAAATAGATCATAGATTAGGACACTAAACTTGCACAGTTAGCTATCACATTAAGAGATCACGCACTGGATTGGTATATGAGTTTATCCACAAAAAGTTTGCCAGGGACAACTAGAACGATTGGAGATATCAAGAAGCTGTTGATAAATGAGTTCCAGAAGCCAAGTTTAGAGGACCAATACATGAATGAGATGATATATATTAGACATAAACCACAAGAATCTGTATGGGAGATTGACCAAAGATTCAAGCGACTGAAAGGGAAGATGAAATATGTCATGACAGATATGCAGCATAGGCATCTGTTTGTCAATTCACTGTTACCACACTTGAAATATCCACTACGACAAAAAAAGTTTCAGATGCAGGCAGAGGCTCTGTAGGTAGCCCTACAACTGAAGAGAACCAATATCATAAGAAAAATCTAGCCATCGAGGAGTTGAAGGAGGATATGAAGAATTTAACATTTCAACTAAACCAGAACAAGAACAAGGATAAAAGGGAAGTTGTTTGGTGTACCACATGTAGGACAGAAGGACACTGTAAGAATGAATATCCAACATTCACGCAGTACATGGTAACAGGAATTCCAAATCCATTACCAACAAGAGGAATATGGTGCGATATCTATAAGAAACAGGGTCACGATCCATATCCCTTCCCAATGATGAAGAAGTACTAGACAATGCCAAAGAGATCGTATTGCAACTTTTGCAAGTCAGTAGGCCATGATGATAAAGATTGTAGAACCATGGAGTTGATGAGAGAAAGAACATCAGATGCATATCAGGTACATGTAGAAATGATGACTAGGCAAGCCACACCCCAATTTAATCAAATACCCCCCAGTACAAGACTACACAACAACCATACAACACTACGCAACCGCAATATAACACCGCACAACCACACTATAATACCGCTAAGTATAACTAGACACCTCAGTATAACATGCCGCAAGGGGATCGAGCTGGATACGGAGGTGGAGGAAGAGTAATAGGAGGATTTGGAAGAGGTAGAGTACCAGTAGTATGTCATAATTGTCAATAACCAGGACACTATGCAAGAGAATGTTCAGTTCCACTAGCGACCTGTATGTATTGTCGCGCATCGGATCATGACACAGAAGAATGTCCCATGCTATTAGGGAAGATCTAGGAAAAGAGGAATCAGAACAATCAGAATGTTTAGTGGATTTCAGCAGAAGCGAGGGATGAAGGAATAAACATCAACATAGTTAGACACAAAGGAGATAAAATAAGACACGATGTAGTACGACAAGAGGCAACACAACACCAATGGGTGAAAAAAAATGTCGAACCAAGGAAGCAGTTTGATGCACAAAACGAGAAGGAGATATTTAAGCAACCTAGACAAGAATTTTTGAAGCCAGACATTGCGTTGACATCAACCGTGCAACATAGTAAGGAAGTATCAGATTACGAGATGCCTCCATCATTGGATCACACCAAAGAAACATGGCCCTTGGGACAAGTAAGTACGATCAAAGGATTTTTGCAATCTTGTGTAAAATTACTAAATGACCCATACTCTGTCAAAGTATTACAAAATATGCTAGAAATATGTAGCGTAGAGGCAGAAGGAAAGCTAGAACAAAAAACAGTCAATCACCTACATACAAGGAGGAGAACAAGTAAGGAGTTCAGGCTGAATGCAAACATTGGAGATTTCACCATGGGAGATATTAGACTGGATTTAGGATCCAAAGTCAATGTATTACCCAAGAAGACATGACAATGTATGGGGGAGACCACATTAGGATATTCATCGATTCAGCTGAAACTAGCAAATCAACACAGAGTTTTTCCAATTGGAAGACTAAAAGGAGTGACAATAGACCTGGATGGAGTGCGGACTAAAGCCGACTTCGAAGTAATAGAAATAGTGGACGACACAACACCTTATCCAACATTGCTCGACTTGGATTGGACATTTGATAACCGGTCCATAATCAACTTAAAGACGTGGAAAATAACCTTCGAGTTAGGAGAATACAGGGTCATTGCGCCATTATACCCATCAGAAGGGGAAAGGTTCGTAGAGCCTACTTGCTTGGACCTGGAGGAAATTAGCGAGTTGTACAGAACAATTGTGCGAGATGAGGATTATGTAAACCCAACTGCAGATGGGATACTCAGTTGGTGGAACATCACCTCATGTGTGCCATACTTAGATATGGTCTTAGAGAATTGGCAACATAGGCTACACGAAGTTTCCACAAGAAGATGCACAAGAATAGACCACGCAGTAAGATGGGTAGGTACGGAGATAGGGGAACCACCCAACTTCCATGGGGTGAACGATCTAGAAACATTCTTGACACTCTATGAAGATGAAGTGTTAAAAAATTAGAGACTCTTAGTACTATATATATCACTCAAGGCAACACCTGCGAGATGGTGGGGCACACAAAAAGAAACAATCAAGGACTGGTACCAATGTAAGCAGTTACTGCGCTTTAGGTTTGGTGCAGAACAAGGAAGCAACCAACGATAGAAATATGATGGATAGGGGGCACCAGCAGAACACTTGGAGGAGTGTAGAGTGTTGTGGATAATGACACCACTGGAGGAATGGCCTCACCATTTTGTACACACATTAGAGGGCATCCCAACAAACTAGTATACAGACCAAGAACTATGCAGAGGAACTACAAGCTAGACAATAGTACAACAAAACTTTATAGTCACTTTCTCATTTGAGCATGAGAACCCCAACATAGATGCAACACTTAAATAAACAAGAGGGGTGATATTTATTAAGGAACCAAAAGTTAAGCTTATAATAGACAAACAACAACAAAACATACAGACAGTGAAAGAACTACCGTCATGCTACCATGTGCAGGAATAAGTACCAAATTAAGATGACCCACATGATATTTAGATTGAGGAAGTTGAAGGCGAGAAAGAAGTGGAGGGTTCACCTCTGGAATCATAAGTGATTTCTGCATCGATCAAGGTGAAGAAAGTCAACATCAGGATAGTGGAGAATCCCAAAATGGATAGCATTGGAGACTATTGGGATGAGCAAACAGTAGAAAGTATAACCGGGTCACTACGTGAGTACAACGACCTGTTCCCAAAAACGTTCACAGAAATGAAAGGCATAGTGGGAGAGCTAGGCGAAATGAAAATATCACTGAAATATGAGGCAAGGCCAATCAGGCAATGACCATACAGACTAAACCCAATATATAAGAAAAAAGTAAAAGTTGAGATTGATAGGATGTTGGAGGCTGAATCATAGAACTTGTAGAAGAATCCAAATGGATAAGCCCGATGGTAGTTGAGGAGAAGAAACAAGGGGGGATAAGAATATGCATCGACTTGAGAAAGTTGAACGATGCGTGCTTACATGACATGTTCCCTACCCCGTTCACAGATGAAGTCTTGGAGAATCTAGGAGGACATGAAGCTTATTCATTCATCGACGGATTCTCGGGATACCATCAGATCAAGATAGCACAAGAAGACATATACAAGACGACTTTTGCCACCGAATGGGGATCATATCAGTATACAGTCATGTCGTTTGGATTGAAGAACTCACCAACAATATTTTCCAGAGTAGTCATAGTTGCATCTAAAGAATTTATCCACTAGTTTCTAGAAGTATACCTGGACGATTGGACAGTCTATAGCATGTTGAAGGAACACGTCGAAGTCTTACGACTGATGTTAGAAAGATGTAGGTAGTGCCAAATATCGTTAAATATCAAGAAGTGCATATTCAAAACACCTTTTGGGATACTATTGGGCCATATAGTATGCATGCAAGGTTTGCTAGTAGATCCTACCAAGATTGCAATAATTGTTAACCTGCCACCACCAAAAACAGTCTGTATTTAAGAGCGACATTGGGACACACATGATACTACAGGAAATTTATAAAAGGGTATGCGCAGATCACTATGCCAATGGAGAAATTGCTAAGGAAAGGCACAAAGTTCCAGTGGAATGAGGACCGTCAACACGGCCTGGATACTCTGAAAGAGAATATGGTAACCACACCAATACTATTATTCCTAGATTGGGAGAAGACATTCCACGTACATGTAGATGCATCGGCCATAGCACTTGGAGCTATTCTGGCGCAACTAGGAGCAGGAGAATTGGCTAGCAGAAAACTGTCAGAATCAGAGCAGAACTACAACACTACAGAGAGGGAAGGCCTAGCTATGGTCTACGCGCTCCAAAAATTCAGACATTATCTATTAGGAAAACATTTCAAGATGTTCACGGACCATTCAACGCTCAAATATCTCGTCAACACGCCAGTGTTGGGGGGGAGAATTTGCATATGGTTATTGATGTTCCAAAAGTTTGACTTTGAAGTAATAGTCAACCCAGGAAAGTTGAACGCATGACCTAATCACATGTTAAGGATCACGAATGGGGAGGAACCTATAAATCTAGAGGATAACTTTCCAGACGCACAATTATTTTCAGTCCAGATAGTTGATGAATACTTTGTAGAGATCATCTAGTACTTGAGTACCGGGACTGCGCCACAGGAATATAAAACCGCGTAGCAAAATAATTTGGTAGTCAAGGCTGCATATTACCAGCTAATTACAGGACAGTTATACAAAATGGGTGCAGATAACATCTTGAGAAGATGTGTGCTAGAACATGAAAGACCTAGAATTTTAGTAGAATCCCATGAGGGAATAGCAGGAGGGCATTATCCAAGAAAAGCTACCGCACAAAAGGTATTGCGCGTAAGACTATGGTGGCCGACCATGCACAGAGACTCAAAGGACTACTGCTAGAAATGTGATGTCTTTCAGAGGGTTGGTAAACCAAATAGAAGGGATGAGATGCCCCTGCGACCACAAGTAACTTTGCAAGTATTTGACAAATGGGCAATAGATTTTGTGGGACCAATTAACCCACCAACAAAAGGTCAGGAGCGAGGTACATTATCACTGTGACGGAATACCTGACAAGATGGGTGGAAGCAGCACCGGTAAAAGATTGCATCGCAAAGACAACAACACACTTCCTGCTCGAGCAAGTGATCACCAGATTTGGTTGCCTGAGGATTTGGACGAGTGAACAAGGCACCCACTTCATTAACAATACTATTAAGGCTATGACTGAGGAATTTGAAGTTCATCATCAAAATAGTACGCCATATCATCCTCAAGCAAATGGAACAATGGAAGCCTTTAACAACATCCTTGAAAATGCACCGACGAAGATCTGCAACATTAATAGGGATGATTGGGACTTGAAGATACCAGCGGTATTGTGGGCATACATGACCACATGCAAGAAATTGACAGGACAAACACCATTCAGATTGATGTACGGACAAGAAGCCGTGGTGCCATTAGAATTTTTGGTGCCTAGTCTACGCATGGCAACAATTACAAACATCACAGAACGAGGCACAATACAAGAAAGGCTAAATCAACTGATGATCATGGAGGAAGATAAGATTCTAGCAGGGATCCACTAGGAAGTCCAGAAAGCAAGAGACAGATCTTGGCATAACAGACATATCAATAGGAAGGGTTTCAAGGAAGGATACCTAGTCTTGATGTATGACAACAAATCCCTTCAAGACCCAGGAAAACTCAGAATGCATTGGTTAGGACCATAAAAATTAAAGACTGTCACAGATGGGGGAGCTGTACAATTGAAGGATCGAGGAGAAACAAAATTCAGAGGGATGATCAATGGGAGCCGACTGAAGCTGTAGAGGGCCAGTCGACCCCCGAACATTTAAAAAAATAAAAATACATAAGAGATACTGCGTCGAAAAGATGAACATTTAACAAAGGCATAGGGCGTCGAGAAGAGAATGAGCATGCACACTCAGGAATGCCAGCGCGGTGGAGTAAAAGGCCAATGATCACTATAAGAGGGAAAGCGAAAACAATGTGAAAGTAGGATACGACAAACAACTGCCAATGGACGACGTCTATCAAACTTAAATAACAAAACTGACTGACGGGACGCCACATTAAGCACACCAACTGGCGACGACAAGGGAATTCAATAGCAAGTATGCGGGAAGCTTCGGTACAATTAAAACGTCAATGAGGTAACATCTCCAAGAAGCTTCATATAATTCCTATATAAACTAGTACACGGGACTGGGAAGGTTATTGTGCAAGTGAGAAAAGCAGAGAGAAATAGAGAATATAGAGCCGAGAGTGAAGTTTCCAGAGCTTACAGAGGCCACCACGTTCGGCGAAAAACAACCTGAACACCATGACACCACCCAAACAAGGAGAAATGAACCAAACTGGCCGATGACCCTGAAGCAACACCAGAGCCTCACCGCAAGCACAAGGAAGCAAACAACAACTACTTTAGCCTCCAGAAGTCGTCAATGTGGACGAAATCCCATTGCCCGATATGACACCAGGAAGCCCCACACTATTGTGGAGGAAACCTGGTAGAAAACACCAGTGGGCATGGACATGGATGTACCAGAATGGGGACAGGGACAACAGGCTGAGGACGCAGATAATCATTCGCACTCCAGAAACCCTGAAGACCACTCGAGAGTTAATGGGATGGTCCCGAACCAGGAGGAAACGACCGCGCCATAAATATTACACACAACCACGCCTTAACAACCATAGGAGGGCACACTGGATGATGTTACCAACCAACCAGACGAGTATGCAGAAGAGCAAACAATGGAGGCTGGAACCTCGAGTCAACCACCACAGTGGAAGGGCAAGCATGTGGTACCAAGGTCATCGTGCATGCAAGCCACCACAACCATTGTCTTGCCGCGCATTCTGGAAGGGGTACGTATAGAAGGAAATATGTTAGGCTATGTGGAGAAATTGAGGTACTCATACCACGACATGACAGTCACAAAAAAGTTCCCAGAGTTTTCCAAGAAAGTCTACCTACAGATTGTGGGTATAGGACCCTTTTGCAAACCAATTGATCAACCATTCTAGTGGGCAGCCAGACTGGACAAAAACAAGATTCTAGGCCTGTTGGACATCCCACACTTTGGGAGGGGCCAATATGCAAACAACTGCGTCAAGAAGCTGATGGAAGTCACCCATGGCGTATACCTGTGGCTGGAACAACTCATCTCAATAGTCATAGAGATTATTGCATACATCACAGGGTTTCCATCACGGGGTGAGGATCCCGCGTAGTTCCTAGAGGACAAGACGAAGGAGAAAGCACTGGTTGAAGAAATGAAGAAGAAATATGGTACCGAAAGGGGGTCGCGTAGAATCATCATCAAGCGTATTAGTGACGCCGCGACAAGAATGGCCACAAAAATTATGGCATGCAAATTACTCAGAAAATGCCATAAGGAGGAAGTCTCGACCGAGGTTGTTGCAGTTGCAACACAGTGTGCGGAGGGCACCCCACTCAGCTGGGCCCCTTATTTGTTGAATCTGTTCCTGGACGATTGGAAGGATACGCAGAATCTGGGGACAATTTTTCACTATTCATGGCTACTCATCCTGATAGCATTGATCGTATGGAAGGAGTCGAAGTATTCATTCTTTGCCACTAGACCCAATCTTTGCCACAGAGCGCGATACTTATCGCTGGGGTCCGCTTCGGACCCCAAGAACAAAAAAGGAAACCATATTTGAAGGATCTGAGAGCGACCTATAGGAGAGCGTCACCAACACTTGGAGGGTGACACCGGAAGAAATCACATAGTATCAGGGCATAACCAACTTCAAAGCCACTAGACATGCAATGTGGATCTAGGCACGGAAAGATCCCGACAATAAATGGCTACCATTGGGCTACTGCATCAAGGAAGCAGACGTAGAGATGGCCATTAAGGATTGGGATCATAACTGGAGGATTCTATTCCTCAATCAAGAAATACTTGCAGAAATGGAGGAGGAGGAGGTAAGACAGGAACATACACATGCCGAAGAGATAACAATGCCCAAGAAACCAAGGACATGTTAGAACAAGGCACAACAGAAAAAAGGGGGGGTGCCCAAGAAAATCACCCAGGTGGGGAAGAAGAACAACACACAAGTGCCACAGGTACATGAGAAACATACTGAGACAACACATGGAACCACATCAAATGATACTCAGCAAGAGCAAGGTCAGACTAAGAGGCCAGCCATTCAGATGGGGGGTGCGCACAAGAAGGCGAAGGCACACTGAATGCTTCCCAAATACATGATCACCAAGGATGATGCATACATGGTGTCCCAAATGGTCCATGATTGCACAGTCGAGGATTTTGATAATGCTGAGCACCAAGGCGACATGATTGAGGAAGAGCTGGCATACATGCGACAACTCCTCCAGAAGCTGAGAGAAGCACAGGCGACCGACATTAGCGTAGGAAATATCCCATCAACATCACAGATAGGAGGCAAAGCTGGATCAAGAGAGCCGGACAGGATCTAGACGACAACACAACCGAGCTCGACATTTCACGTCAAACCCAACATGCTGCGCATGGACAAAATTGTGGGGCAGACACCCCTAAAGGACTTGGACCAAATAGAGTTGATATTGACATAGATACCAACCAAGGCCTTGTATAAACTGCAAGTCAATGTCACACAAGAGGTACAGTCACGTGAACACACAGATGCAACGGAAATGCAGCAGGCAAAGGATAATTGGGACGAGTTGGAATTGGTACTTGAGCAGGCTAAGCTCGAGACCAAAGATGAAAAAGGCCGCGCGGCTAGGCTGTAGCAAGAATTGGCCGTAGCTTATGAGACAATCTTAAAAAGCGCACAGATGATTGAACTCATGATAACACAGAAGATTGATCAGATTGTGCAGACAATTGATCAATACAAAGAGGAGATCGAGCACCTTCGGGAGCAACTCATACCTACCACTCCACTAGAGGTGAAGGAGAAGAGGAGGCATGAGGCAACAATGCAAATAAAGGAGATAGAACAACAAGTCCACGTGGTGACCGACTTGTTCGAGAAGGCAACACAACTCTGGACGAAGCTGGAAGAGGATCAACAGGTCTAGCAGTGGGACCAGGAAGAAGAAAGGATAAGCGCAACTATCCATAACCTCAAGCAGAGGCAAAATACAATGCCGATCACAGAGCGTATCAAAGGAGCACAGGATATGAAGAATCTACAAGCATAACTCATAGTTGCGTAGACACAGAAAAAGGAACGCTAGGCTCAAATGGACCCGCTCCAGGAGTGGGCAACAGAGGTCATTGCATAGGCGAAAGAAGCAAAAATAAACATGGAACACACCCAGGTAGAGTGTGCAGGGATGGTCAGTAACGAGATTGCAGTGTAGGTATTGGACGTGCTCAAGGATAAGACCGCGCAGGCCCAACCACAAGCAACAAAGCTCACAAAGAAGTTCCAAGCGATCGAAAGAGAGATTGACGAAGCGCACCAGGTTTAGGTGGTTCGGGACGAGCCACATGTCAGTGTTGGGGGCCTATTGGATGTAGGCTGAATCAGAAAGAAAGACTATTTTTGGAAGAGAAGCATGCAAGAGGAAATAGACAGTTGGAAGGAAAAGTAGCACGCACACATGCATGTAAGACCTAACGACGCTAGGGTTAGGGTTTTTGTAATACATTGTAATGGCTGGTGAGCCGAAAATAAATATAAGAGATATATACATAGAGTTAAAACGAAAGAGGGAGGGAGAGGCAAGATATATGAAGAAAGGAAGAGAACTGTAAGGACCATACGAGTTACTAGGGAGCTAGAAAGGGCATGAGCGAATCGATCCCGAGGGTTAGATCACAGGCTGAGGAGCCCGATGCGATCTAGTTAGCCTTGCAGGGACCGAGGAGCCTATGGGAAGCAAGAAGAACTAAGATTGTAACCATGCGCGACATGGATATTTCCAAACTATAATAAAGGCCTTAGAGCCAGATATTTGTGGACGTATCCCAGGAGGGGGTGAACCATGGTAACACTGTGTTATGTGATTGAATGAATGTGTTTTTGCGTCTGATTAGTTGATGAATGTTGAATGAATGAAGTGACTAAGTAAATCTGATGTACTACATGCATGCATAGAATGAATGTTATACTATATGTTAAATGAACTGAATAAAGGTTAAGGTGCAGATCTCGCTCAGTCTCAGGTTGCAAACACTTGAGTATTGCAGCCACCTATAGAGCTATCTCGGGTGAGACTATGCAGTACACTCCATGTACTGCGTTGCCTTCTGGGTGACCAGAGGGGCCGATAGTCTTTGAGGGATTTTGTTGGAAAGATTCTTAGTTATTAACCGAGGTCAATCTGTAATGGTAAATAGATATAAGGGAATGAAAACCAACAAATGGTTCCGTTGTCGACTGATTGGAAGGCAATGTGATTGAGCATATGAGATTTGCAGAAGTCATGTCAAAAGAATACGGGATTAGACGACAAGAAGGTGAGAGAATGTGAAGCTAAAAGGGGATGTTGAGACCATGGAATCCCACGAAGGCAAAGATCGAAATTTGGTTGAAGACAAAGGAGCTAGAGTTTGCACAGAAAGATAACAAAAACCCAAAGTTAAGGCCACGCAAGTATCTGGACAAGTACGTATTCACCGACTTGCATGAAGTATTTTTCTATGATTTCCCACACATATTGCAGGAGTGGATCAAAATACTGAAAGACAACCATCCGACGAATTGGATCAGACAACTAGAGTGGAATCCCGAAGAGATTGCGTAGCTACAACGCATTGATAATAAGTTCACATGCGCAATAGTTTTCTGGTTAGACAACATTGTTGTCAGATTTATCACAGAGTTTACAGTAGATACAACAAAGTCGTACAATGCAACTGAACAAGAATTCTTGAAGGGACCTCGAGGTAGGTATCTTAGATCATTATATACTTCCATTAAGATATTGCTATATAACAAAGGTGTAATGACAATGGAGTTAGACAACTAAACTTCCCCACGTGCATGGGGGAAGGGGGGAAGCACTGATAGGAAAAGGAGAAACAAAAGAAGAAGGGGATAAAGGAAAGAAGGAGGAGGCCTTGGACCCAATTATGATGGACGATCCAACTGATCCTGCACTCTCTGTTGTTGTTGTTGGAGTGCTTCCAATTGATCCCGCACTCTCTGTTGTTGCTTTTCTTACTTCTTAGTTGCTTCCTCCATGATTTCTTCTGTGATGTCCCGTACTTGGTAGCTTATGAGTGCCATATCATCATTGGTCAAAGTATATTTTGGGTTTTCTCTATGCACTTTAGTCTTCTTGCGCGCCCCTCTTGTCGATTCTTTCCCCTTATCCTTCCATTTTGCACCTACTATTGGAACTGTTTGCTAAACTTCTGGTGTTTATGGGCCATGCAGATCTCTTGCTCCATTGTTCTGATTGTTCCCCTACTGGTCATCTGGTTCCTCATCACTCTTATCCTGCTTTTCTTCCTCTTCTAGGTGCCCTGTTTTCTCTGCTGGGATTTTCCACTCCTCTTTCCAGTCATTCACATTTAGGCATACGTCTTCTGGTGTCAACCTATAATTGGTTGGAAACCACCGATGCGTGTGGTCCTTCTTTTCCTACACATACATGTGGTGCATGAATTCTTTGAAATACACAAGATCCTTATATGTTTCCACTGTCTCTGTTGATATGCGTGGTGTTTGTGCAATTAGATACGTGATATTTTCCAAGTATACAAAAAATGTGTCATTAGTGTCATGTTGTCTTCTCTTAATCGTCATATGCCATAAGTTGTCATATATCCTGACCATATTACCTCTACCATATGTCTCCATGCACTGATAGTAGCTTGGTTCTTGCCATTCGATCAACGCAATCAAAATCAACAACCATACGTAGAGTGAAATTCTGTGCCCTTTTCCTAGGCCTCAATACGATCTTGCAGAAATTGGTTCACCAAGAAAGTGTCACAGTTCATTTGAACCCCTTCAACACATTTTTATGCAGCTTTGATTACTGCAGCTGATACTTCCTCCTTCCTACATTTGCGCAACAACTTGCAGGCCAGTACTTGCGTTGCAAACCTAACATTGGTGTCACTGATGTTTTTAACATCCAGTCCCCTTTTCCCCCTTAATGTTTGGAACTTTTCCTTCATCGATTTTGAGAGGGCCCTCTCTCCTGTCTTGTTGAACAAAATGGTTGAATCCTCACCGACTTTTGGAGCCCTATACTTCGCGTAATCAACGCGGTATCAATTGACACTAGGTGGTCAAGCCACAGTGTCCCCTGATCCAGATTATGTTGAGAATGAAATGAGACAAAAGAAAAAATATAGAAAAGAACACATAAATACAATGAAACCAAACTTCTATTATTGAATCAGATAGAAAAACAATGTAGAACACAAACTGACAGAATGAGGTAGCTTATCTCTGAAGAGAAAGAAATGTTGGCTATGCTTCATTCACAACAAGCTTTACATCACACTCCATTGCATGCTTAAAGGGCCTCCTTCACCTTGATTATATATGAGAGAGTGATAGGAGAATAATTCTCATGATGCATGTGGGATGAATTAATCTAAGTTTAAAAAATGCCATAGGCATGTAAAATACTAGGACTTCCCAGGCGATTACCCATCCCAATAATACTCTAGCTTGAACGCGCTTAACTGTGGAGTTCTAATGGGATCTAGTGCATTAATGCTATGTTGTAGGTATGTACATAAGATCATAACATGATGTCTGTAATTAACAAATGAAGATGGTATTACATTCCATTCCCCATCAAAAGGGTGAATATCACGGTTTATCAAAACCATAGGCTCGAAATGTTGATTCAGTGGAAAAGGTGGTTGGTCATCGAGATCCACCTGGATCATTGCTCCCCCCTTAGGAAGCAATGATCCCCATTGCGTCAAGTTTCCTCGGGAGATGGGGAAACTTATGCTGAATCTGAACCTTGGTGAGTCGCTTTCCTTGTTGAAGTAGATGTCATACTTGTACTTTTCCTGTGGAAGGATGTCGTGAACCTGTTGGATGTGTTGGATTCATTCAACAAATATGAGTGCATGATATGCCTTGCTCTAAGTTTGGGTGGACTCTGTCAGTGAAGATGCAACAAGAAGAGATATATCTATGGGGGATACTGGTGGGAACCCCAAGCACACCTGAAAAGGGTCATGGCCAATAGAGCTATGCTGAACATATGGAAGAATCTCATTTTGTTCGTGATCCTCTCCAATCTTGTCGACCTGCTTCTGCTAGATAGAAACTTCATGGGTGTTGACTACATTTTTGGTCAACAGTTTCTAACCGGTAAAGCATTGCTAGGCTCCCCCTCAATTCCAATTTGCTTGTGCAAAGTTCGCCAATTCTCGTTAAAATTGGCGCAATACACTCGGTGAAATTATAGTGGCTCTTGACCTATCACCCATATAACTTATTTTTCTCGCTTTTGCATTCCTGACTCTTATCATACTCCACACTCTCGGTTGATACATTAACATATTTTATTATGAACCCTTATATCCCCTTTATTGATATATGCCCTACCTTGTCTAAATGGATAAAGATTTGAAAATTAATTAAAACCATGTCATAATATATTTTTGGGTTATAGTGTATTATACCCGCATTCTCACCTTATGTCTCAAGTCTTTTTCTCAAATATTTAAATTATGACATGAAAATTATAACAACTTCCCATTGTGTTATAATGGTGGCACTATTCCATACCATTCCAAAAAAATATCATTGCATTATATCTTCCATATTTCTTGCTACTTGTCTCCTTAAATATTGGTCTCCACTTTACCTTTTCAGAATGTTTTAGATTACTTTATGATTTGGAAGCCATTACATGATGTCCCCCCAAAAAATATCATTGCATTATATCTTCTATATTCCTTGCCACTTGTCTCCTTAAATATTGGTCTCCACTTTACTTTTTCAAAATGTTTTAGATTACTTTATGATTTGGAAGCCATTACATGATGTCCCAAATATATTCATATGAACCATTTTCTTTATGGATAACTTTATGGTTGACTTAATTCATAAAATTGAACGTTTTCCAAGTGTGATGTTAAGAAATGATCCACCCAATCCCGTATAAGCCATTTAAGAATTTATTATAGATTTTGTATTTTAAATGGGACCATCTTAAGAGTAATCAAAGTTTGGATTTTTGTTTTTTTTTCTTGAGCAAAAATACTATGAAAAAAACTCTCCATTCATGGAATCAACAACGACGCATATTTCTTTTAAATGGTTTCCACATTCATTATGTGATATTGAGTGGGCGAACACTCTCCTCTCCTGAGATATTTGATTTACTAAAGAGTGACAATGCACCAACTTTACATATGCGTCGGCCCTGGCAGAACTGCATAAATTTAATGTTGTATCAGTCCAAAAATTGTTTTTGGTCATTGTACACATGTGCAACCATTAACTACAATAATGAACATGGAAGCAAGTCATTCGAAAGATATGAAATTCTGAAGGTATCACAACACTTGCACAATATTATGAAGAGATCAAGACGTTAACGGGTCTCAAATTCACTCCACTTGTTAATGACAAGGATGTGCGAAAAACCTCTGTTGAACCAGGACATGAGGTTAATCCTCACGGAGAATGAGCATGAAGTGCTCATGAGGTGCTATAAAAGAAGCATTCCACGATTCAGTTCATTCAATTAAAACCCTAACTACTCAAACTGCTCATGAAGTGCTATAAAAGAAGCATTCCACAACCAAAACAAGGGGGAGAAAAACTTTGAGAGGTATGCTTGGAGTGCAGTGAAGTTTTTCTCTTTAAAATTATCATTCATCCTCTTACTTTCAGTAGGGATTGACAAAATTGTTGGTAGCAGGGAGTCTTGTGAAGTAGCAAACGGATGAGGCGAGGATGAGCTTTGTCGGTTTTCATAAAGTGAATAATTTACTCGTCAGTTTGTTTTATTTAAGCCTGATTTTATTTCAGCGCTAATCAATTTATGATATGCAAGTTCTCACCTTGTGTTATCACCACCATTGCTCTATTCCATTTTGGCTTAGCTTTCTTCTTTCTTTCGCTCTTGGTCTTTCTATTGTAACTTTGTTCTAGAATGGCTAAAGGCTAAATATCTGGACCAAATCTACGCAGAGAATTGTAAATTCCAAAACTCCAAGAATTGTATGGGGAACATTTTTAATTGAAAATCAAAACCCTTTACTCTCTAAAGCTGTTTCTTTATTTGTTTTCTTTCTGAATCTCAGTTTTCCTCATCTTTTCTTAATTCAACCCTTAAAATTAAAAAAAAAAGAAGTAAAACAAGCTATGGATTTATTACTTTTGTAAAAATGTATATATAAGTTTCTTTCATTTTTCTTTTTAGTTTTAATATGTACAAATTTTTATTTACTTTTTTTATTATTTTATTGTCTAGTTCTCTTATTATTTATTACATTTTAACTTTTAAAGAAAACTAAAAAATATTACATTAGTCAATGTTAATATAACTTATTTTAATAATCTTTAAACTAATTTCTTGTTTAATAAACTTTTCTCTTAATTGTAATTTTGTTATTTCAATTTTAGAAACTCAGATAAAATCATAAAAATAAAATATTTTTAAAAAGAAAATACAAAGTAAAGAGATTTTATGCTTGGACCTTAGGTTAGAGGATATTTAGTATGAAGTTCAATGTATTTTCTTGTTGGGGCTCTAAACCTAGGGTGACATTCCCGTCTCTTCCTGCCTAGCTCGACGAGAGGTTGAGATGTTGGTGTTAGATACTCTCTAGTCCCTTGACATAAACAATTGGCTGAGGTTGTAGTGGTTGCAATGTCCTTCTGTTCACCTTCTGACTAGATCATGAAGAGGCTAATCTTTTTGGTATGATATATTACTTTGTGACACCACTTTTATGAGATAGTAGTCAGAACTACCTCTGGTACCCTGTAGAGCTGACCTCCTAGAGTAATAATGAGACGGTGGGGCCGAGACTCTTAGATAGCATGGCGTTTCCAAATATATGGTTGTCCTAAAAGAACATCACAAACTTCAAGTGGGGCAACATCACACACTACCTTATCCTTGAAGGGCTTGATGCCATAGGACATGTGGCACTACTGGCTGACACAGATGTCATAAACCATACTAGCTTGGGTTTTCCCATCATCTCCCATGTCTTCTTGGGTAAAACATTCATGTCAGACCCCAAGTCCAAGATGACATTATCCACATCATATTCCCCAATTTGTGCACTAAATATGAATTCTCCATTGGTTCTCTTCCCATGCAGTACCTCATTCACCACCCTTTGTGCGATAGGGGTTTCCCTTCCTCGTGTACAATGATAAATTATTTCATATAGTGTACTCAGTGCAGTTTCATCTTTCATTATCTCTACACAACTACTCAAGAATTATGTTAGCGTGCTTACCCTTCTAGTTGGTTCTCTGGAACAACGTGATCTCCTACATGAGGCGTAGATGATGTTTATGCTCCCCAATCTTGTCCAAGTACCTCTTTTCTTTCCCTCTGATATGTCTCCTTTTCTTACTCAGGATCAAAGGTTGGCATAGGAATTTTTGACTTCGTTACCCATTGCTCTGTCTACTTCCCCCCATTCACCATATCAACTCCTATTCTAGCTCCTCCTCATGTAACAATTGTTATTCTTGGTCCTTCATTGCGTTTTTCGGCTGATATTTTCTGCACATTCTAATTTGGATTCTAGTTCTGGTTTTTTTTGGCCTACCATTTTGCAACTAGTTGAGGACAATCTTATGCCCCATGATCCAGTGTTCTACAGTATGTGCATGATGTACACAGATTCAGGCAGTCACGGGCTAAGTGTCCCAATTGATTACAATTATAACATATTATCGGTCCTCTTCCTCCTCTACCAAAATTTCCTTTGCCTCGACCTCTACCAAAATTTTCTCTGTTCCTGGAGTAAAGATTCTCTAATTATTGTATTGTTGACCCCCTCCATCTATCGCAACATTCTCCCCCTGAGTCTTGCACATATCTGAAGTACGCTCCCTCATCAAATCCAATGCGCGACAATCCTTCTCTTCATGTCCGACCGACTTGCAAAAGTTGCAAAGCAATTTCCTTGGTGTACTATGATAATTCTGCAGTAATGGACTTTCAGTTGGGTGATGGCCCCATTTCTTACATATCTCACAATATCCTCCTCCTGGTAATGGATTTGATTCTCTAATCATCAAATATTGCATGAATGTTGGGCATTTGACTTTGTGATGGACTTTAGTCCTATACTTGGTACACCATACTTTGTCTCGTTTCTGCTTCCCTTTTGTAAGTTTCGCCAATTGAATCGTCAGAGCAACTAACTACGTTTGAGCTTGAATCATCCCTCCACTATCTCCTATAGGGGATGATTCCAATTTCATTGCAATTTACAGTACCTCGGGCTGCGACACAACCTTCTGTTGAATCAATGGCCTGTGAATGTGTGGTAGAAGCCCTGCAATAAACCATTCCTAATGTTGTTGATCTGGGATGTAGAAAGTTAGCCTTCCCATAAGGTCCTTGAACCTTTGATTGAAATCCCATACTGAATCTGTTTGCACCTGTTTAATCTCCTTTAGTTCTGTAATCTACTGTGATTCTAACTTTGGCTTCTTCAAATATTTCAACAATGCTTGTATTATCTCTACTAATGTCCTGGACTATCCTGCAGGTGTGGTACTCTACAACTTCATGTACCAGACTAACTCACGACCTCTAAATGTTGTCTCTAATTGTGCAATATTCACAGCCTCATCCTGGACGTTCTTAGTGGCCCAAACTATCACGTAGAGAAACAAATGTTGTTCTGGGTGCTCTGACCCAACTCCCTCTTGGTGATGTTTGTTGACTCTGACTCTACACACTACTTCCACTAGTCTGATTGATACTAATATGTCCTCCCTTTCTAACTATACGTGCCTTTGATAAGTCTTCAACTATTATCTCTGATTGTGGTGACACACACAAGGTCATGGATTCGAAACAAGACTTAGTCTAAGGAGGAATTAACGATTCTTCTATTACTGGACTGGACTGGAATTCTTTTTCTCCTCCTCTTATATGTGGTATCTCCACAATTTGGATTATTGCGCAAGGTCCTCTCCCCTCTAGCTCATTGTGCGGCTCTCCTTTCCAAGCCCCAATCTTTTGCCTCTTGTACCTCCTTCCTCTGCGCAGTTCCCCAACCTCTTCTTCTTCCTCTGGTATACCTTCTTCAACTCACCGCATCCTCAATCCCTCCCTTCCTTCTTCTCTCATCCTCAGACTATCGTCTTGTCATCCCCTAGTTCCCCTATGTGTGTGAACCCCCTTAATAGTAAGATTCAATCGCCATTAAACACTTGTCACACAACAACATATTTATCCATGTACCTAATGATTTCAGAAACCGTCCACACATACCTTTGAAAAAGTCCCTTTTCAGAACACTGTATGATTGGGTACAATATACGATAAATTCTATAATATATCCTCCTAATATACTATCCAACCAGAAATCAACTGCACGAGTAGTTGGGTTACTTATGAAATTCAACTGTCTTACCAACTCAGGAGTCCAATTCCTCGACACTGCAGTTTTGTAACTTCCAATATTCTCCACTAATATTTCTAGCCACTCAGTCAGAATAATTGGAAATTCACCAAAGAAAATTTCATGCAGTTCTGTATACACATACCTTTGCATCCATTGCGTATCACTCATCCGAGGGTTTCTGTTCTCTTTTTGAAAAAACTTAGGTTCCTTCCTTTCCAACCATTCTAAGATCTCTTTCTTAGTTGGCTTCCAAAACATTCCCTCAATCACATAATCTAGGTCCTGGCAACATAACCATTTGTTGGCACTGCACACATTTTGTAAGACCCTAGGTTCAAGTTATCTTTTACCAACAAAACCCACTAGACACTGGCCTTTTAGACATCAACTACTTTCATAGATGAAGTCTCACCCAAGGTATCGATTGGGACTGCAAGCACCAGGTTTGTATAGTAGTGAGGGAATGAGAGGTGGTTATTCTATTCATTCTTAATTATCTGTTTTGTGCGCACTATTTTGTAATTGCTCTTATTTTATTACTTAGTGGATCTCAGGTTCATATTACCATTATATTCCATATTATTGCATAAACTTATCACTATAACAATCATACTATTGCGCCATGAATACACTTAAGATAAATCTACTCTAACATGCATCCAACAAATTCCATAAATAATCACACAAAAGACAGTGAACAAAAGATTTGACGTGGTTCACCCAACTCTGGCCTACATCCACAATGACTGGATTCTTTATTATGCATTTGGTAATTTCTTTAGGCTTGTACACTGCACTTACAAATATATGTCATGGTTATCTTTCTCTTCTCCCAGCCTAGCCATTATGTAGTGCAAGCGTCTTTATCCTGGCATCATCTCTTAAATTCAGACATCGATTCTCGCCCTTCTCAACCTATCCTATCAACCTTCCTACAGATAGGCGTTCTTCGTAGTTTGGAACTGAATCCACAATACTGCCCGAGAATAACCCCATGGAGGAAGCCACTTATCAAAAACCCCTTTTCTCCCAACCCATTACATATTTATACATACAATCTAGGGCTTAAAACCCTACTTGGTTCCTACCAAAACCCTATTACAATGCATGACTACTCCAGTTAACTAGTTGTTCGACTACTTTCCCTTGCTTTTCCGTCTGCATGCTTCTTTTTCACTCTGACTACTTTTCCTCCTGCTTTTTTGTGTCATTGCATCTTTATCATGTTAGATTGTCATCCTTACTTTTTGTCCACTTTCTTCTCCTGCTTTATTCCTTTTTTTGCATTATTCTGCTTACTGCGCATTGTACTTCTGGATGTGCCTCAGCTGCGTATTGTCCTCCTGGATGCACCTCAACTGTGCACTCCCTAGTCTTCCTTCTTCTTCTGCACACCTCTACTACACACTTCTTATATACTTCGAAATTTTACCAAAATTGTATTCCAAAACTGTCTGTCCAAAAGGCTCCAAACTGAAGGAAGATCTAACTCCCTATGTCCTCTGGCACCACTGGAAGGAGGATACAACCCCCTTTCCTTGGCCCATCTCGTCACCATGAAATACAAGTGTAGACCAACTTTCATTACCACAATCACTACCACTGTCACTGCCTCTATCAATGTTGTTGTCTCCAACTTGTCACTGTCAACCTGTCACTGTATCCAACCTGTCATTGTCACCGATACTCAACCAGATCCTCTCACATGGATCATATACCAAGGAAATCTCTCAAATAGATTTCCAACATCACCAACACATGCTTCTACCAAGCATGTACCAAACCATCAAACTGTACCATGCCAAACATCAACCTTGTACCACAACATGTGCATCAACAATGCACCAACACCTGTACCAAACCATGCACCAACACCTATACCAAACCGTGCATTAACCATGCACCAACACCTGTACCAAACCATGCATCGACCATGTACATCAACACCATACCAAGTACCAATATTGTACCATACCATGTATCAACCATGTACATCAACACCTATACCATACCATGTCACTCAATCATGTCGTACACCATGTACCATGGGATATACCAAGCAATTACTATCGATGGTGTATCTCAACCAAGTACCAACATCAACAAGATATGTACCTCATACATGTGTTGTCATATACCAAATGTAATCCTCAACAATGTATCAATATCAATGACAACCATACACCATGTGCCAATGCTTCAAAAGTATACCAAGAACAAGCCTTAAGCATATAAAATCATCAGCATGTAGCCAAACCAGATACCAGTATACCAATACAACCAAGATGTACTACTACTCAATGTACCGTACCAATATCACCAAGATGTACCATGCATCGACAAGACATGCTTCTCAAGCATGTACCATATCATAACCAAGCATAATATACAATCACATAAGCATACATGTGACGTGTAGCTGACCTGCTATATTGTAACACTAACATGTAACTCTTCCATAGACTTCAACAGCCTGGTACCAACATTTCCCCCAAATTTTTCTTAGCCTCGCAGGACTAAGACTCCTTGTCACGCAGGGCCTTGTGTGACATCACTTAGGAAACCTACGGGGGTGCCTCATGTGACACCCTCAAGCTTACCCGCGAGGGCCTACTGCATTAGGGTTACACAAAAACCCTAGCACTTTGTAGCTCTAGAACTTTCGCTCTTTCCTCACACTTTTTCCGTTGCCTCAGACTTGCCGTCATATTCATCAATAGACCAAAATACTAGACCATAACATTCTCACAGGATAGATATTCAATGCATGTGTGTGTGTACTTATGAGAGACTCCTTGAGGTGTTTATATACTTTTTCACAGTAACCTCTTTCCTTAATCTTAGGGCTTCTAGTACTTTCTTGTCACAACAAATTTACCCTTTCAATAATGACTTGTAACCAATTAGGGGCTTCTTGACCATTCTTTGGGGCTTCTAACTTCACAAATCGATATCTCCCTAATTGTGAGGAACCACGTGGAGTACCGCCTGTCACTGGAAATGACACGAAGAAGACTATCCATCTATGAGTGTCTTACATGAATTTACACTATCCTTCATGTTCATATTCCTCAACCAACTTTGGGTACCATAACCATACCTCCGAGGCTTCATGTAGACTTCATCTAATGCACCCATTGCATCTGATGACATAAAAAACTCCATCAATGACAACTAACTCACCATCAATCTCAACCACACCTCTAGGGATTCCAGAATTCTCCAAAGGTTGACATCAATGACAACCAACTGTCCAAACCAACTGTACACCACCACCTATCCCAGGGCCTCCACAAATTTATCAAGTGTCTTTCTAGCTGGTTTCAAGTGCACAGGAAATCCTTTTAGTTCCCTCCCTCTCAGTGCCACTTCCTGGCCAACAAATGCCTCATTCATGGCCCTCCTTCTTAGGTCAATTTCCTGGGTTCCTAGCTGCTCAAACTACAATAAAATTCGAACCCTGAGTATTTCTCTCCTTGGTTCCTTTTCTCTCTCTCTCCCCCATTCTCCCCCGTCCTCCCCATGTGTTCTTTCTTACTTCTTCCTAGAGGTACTCATGGGCCAACTCCCAAAATGAGGTGGGTACTCTGTCGTACCCGAGGATGACAGTCTTCAACATTCCTAGCCATCCTTCATGCTTCCATTAAGGTGGGAAGTTGGTGGCTCAACTACCATGCCTATCTGCATGAACTAATATTTTTTTGGAAAGGGGAAAAGCGGGAAATAAATCAGGAAGAACTATTTTGGCAGGTGGGTAATTCCACAAACCCCTCACCAACTTTCCTCTTGTACTATTATGGCCAGTGCTTCAAGGCTTCACCTTTCAATCAACTTGTTAGAAATTTCTCATTAAACAAAAATGTAATACACTGTCTTTCAGTCATAGTCTATAATTCATAACTTGTAGTTACAAAATAAGGGAAAATGGGGTTTTACAAGGACTTGTGTGGTCCACTTTGTTCTCCTTCTTTTTTTGGATGCAAGTATTTCTTCACTTTCATTGCTGAGTTTTCTAGATGCACTTGGGTTTACTTCTTAAAACTTAAGAGCCAAGTGTTTGACAAGTTTTGGCCTACAATGCCCTTGTAGAAAAACAATCTGGACATCAAATTCAAAGGTTAAGAACACATAATGGAGGTGAATACGTGAACACCAATTTTACAAGTTATTGCACCACCCATGGCATCCAAATGCAACACACTATTCCATATACACCAAAACAAAATGGTGTTGCTGAGAGAACAAATAACAAATTAAAGGAAATAGATAATTGTATGATCCAATCTAGGGGAATAATTCTTAATTATTGGGTGAGAGCCATTAATTGTGCAAATTACATAATAAATAACACTCCCACAAAGGCTCTAAAAATATAACACCAAAATAAGCATGGAATAAAGTTAATCCATATGTAAGCCATTTCCATGTATTTGGTAGTGTAGCATGGGCTCACATTCTTGATGAGAAAAGGAAATATTTACAACCTAAAAGTGAGAAGTATATTTTTGTTGGTTATTCTGAACATGTCAAAGGTTACAAACTTCTTCAACCTCATTCTAATGAAATTATTATTAGAAGAGATGTTAAATTTTATGAAAATCTATTGGCCTGCGAGCCTAATTCAAATTTTTTTCCTTGTTCAGTCTATGAGCCATCTTCGTCATTTGTGCCATCTTATATTCATATTCCAGTTTCTTCTTATTTATATGATGACAATGTAGATGAAAATCCACCTCCGCATACTCAACTTCCTCCATATGAGTCCATTGAACATGAACTTGCACCAACACCAACACCATAACTTTCTTGATGGGCCTGTTCAACTCGAGAAACAATTGGTGATCTTGTTGGCTATCCTTCAGATTAGTGTCGAACACGTTCAAAGTTCCAGTGAGACTCTTCTCTTTTGGATCAAGTTTCGGAGACTCATGATCCAAAGGCGTTTGTAGAAGCTTCATGTCATCAATATTGGGATACAACAACAAATGAAGAGTATATTTCTTTAAAGGAAAACGATACTTGGGATATTGTACCTCTTTTGAAAGGAAGAAAACTTGTTAGATGTAGATAGGTGTATAGAACTAAGTATGCATCAAATGGAAGTGTTGAAATACACAAGGCCCGATTAGTTTCCAAAGGATTCTCTCAAGTTGAAGGCATTGACTATAATGAAACCTTTTCCACCGTATCCAAGATGAATTCCATCCACCTTGTTCTTGCCCTTGTTTCCTCACATAAATAGGAGGTCCATCAGATGGATGTTAAATCCTCCTTCTTTCATATGGATTTTCAAGAAGAAATCTACATGGAACAACCTCCTGGCTATGTCCAAAATGACCCTATCCTTGCTTATTTCCTTAAGAAATCTCTTTATGGTCTTAAGCAAGCTCTCTAAGCTTGGTATGCAAAAATGGACAACTTTCTTCTCGACAACAACTTTTCTAGATGCCATTATGATCCTAATGTCTATACCAAGAAAGTAGGAATCCATCTCATAATCTTTGTTCTTTATGTTGACGATCTTATCCTAATTGGTAGTGACCCTAAAATTTTAAACCATGTGAAAAACAACCTTAAGAAGAAATTTGAAATGATCGACTTAGGCTATTTTCACTATTTCCTTAGCCTCCAGGTATTGCAAAGCAAGGAAGGAATCTTTTTTTCCTAGTCTAAATATGCTCGTGACCTTCTTCGCCACTTTCACATGGATGATTCTAAACCAACCCCTTCTCCCTTCTAGTCTGGAGTCAAACTTGCTGCCACTTGTACTTATCTCGAAGTTGATGCCACCCTGTACTGTGAGTTAGTTGGTAGCCTATTATATTTGAATTATGCCCATCCTGATATTTCCTTGGTTGTTTGTCTTGTTGAACAGTATATAAAAACAGCCCATGAAATCCATTGGAAAACAACTAAAAGGATATTTCGATATGTTTAGGGTATAGTTCAGTTTCAGATACATTACAATTCAAGGGGGATTCCTTTGTTGGTTGGTTTCATTGATATAGATTGGGTCGGAGACCCCTATGATCGAAAGTCTACTACGGGTTATGTTTTCATCCTTGGTTCAGGACCTGTTACTTGGGCATGTAAGAAACAACAGGTTATTGCTCTTTCTTCAATATAAATAGAGTATTGAGCAACGATTAATGCAAGTCAGGAAGCCTTGTGTCTTCAATATACTTTCATAGTTTAGATTCCAGCAACAACATCTAACCACCCTCTGGTGTGACGCTCATATTTCCATCAAGCTCACCTAAGATACAATTCAACATACATGCAACAAACACATTGAGATACACATGCAATTCATCAGAAAGCTCATTCATGATCGAGTTATTGAAGTTCTCTTTTTCCCTACAGAAGATCAATTTGCATAAATTTTCACAAAGTCTCTTACAAAAGTGAAGTTTTCCAAACTTTGATCTCTATTAGGAGTTCATGAAATTTTCTTTAAGGGGGGATAGGCTCTAATTCCTCCTTCCTTATCCTATTGTCTCACCTTTGTAAATCCTTCAATCCTATCCCAATTTGTTCTTAAGGCGGGATGTTAGGATATTTAGACACTTAGGATTTAGTTAAGATCAACTTGGTCTAATGTGTCGTTAGGTAAAAGTGTGTTTCTTGAATATGCATTACTATGCATTTGTAGTTAGGTAATCTGACGGTCACGATATGTTCCTGACGTAGAGTGATCCAATGACTCATATTCTTCTCAATCTTAACGACTACATTGATCCATGGCTTAACACCCGACTAGTCCATGATCTCTATTTAAAAATCATGGAGGGTCATTTGTGAATGAACAATTGCGAGAAACTCTCTTGTAAATTTCTTTGTAATATTTTTCTTTTGCATTAATAAATTGATCCAAGTGGCCACGTTGGCTGGGGCCGCGGATATTTCCCCATAGGGATTTTACCACGTAAAAAAATCAGTGTGTTGATCTCTGATCTGGTTGTGTGATTTGTTACTAAAGGTGCTCGTCCTCTGTTGGAATACTTGTGTTGTCGAACAAGAGGTAGGACATAGTATTATACAATGCCCTTACAATGTATAATCTCTTCTAAAATGTTTAAGACACTATTTAATTTTTTTATAATAGTAATACATGAGCACACAAAAACATGATTGCCAAACTTCAAAAGAAAGAGACCTTTCTACGAAACCAAACAATGAGATTCATGGATTAACGGTGCTCGAGTATTCAACTAATCAATGCAAGAAGAAAACTGATAGCATTTTGGGCTGCACATAGTGAGGTTTATGTCGAGCTAAGGGGAGGTATTCACATTGTCGAATAGTTTGCAAATGGAATTTTCCAAAAATATGATTACGAATTCAATATACATACACATGACATGCATGAATTTCCAGTTATGTTTGTAGAAAAACAAAGAGGGTGTGGCATGATAAGTTCTAGATTTTCATTTATCTATCAGAGGTTAAGATTTCCATCCTCACCAAGTCATTGAAATTTGTTTCCTAGCACACATTTCAAATATCTCACAATATAAAGCTCCCCAACAAATATACGGCGTGAACTAGTTAGTGAGAGAAGATATAAAGAGGTTACTTCTTTGGATTCGTAGCGCGATGAGGAATTTGGTAAATTCAAGAACAATATTAGGTTATCCTTTGACCATCCATATCCTTATACCAATGTAATGTTTGTTCCTAATAAAGAATACCATAAGTCAAACCTCTTGGCCACTAATGACAATCTACAAGAATAATTTGACATGCATAGTAGAAATACTGTAACAGATTATAAATGCAATCTACAAGAATAATTTGACATGCATAGTAGAAACACTGTAACAGATTATAAATGCAATCTACAAGAATAATTTCAATTTATTAATCCATAAACCATATAGATGTTATAAACATTGTGTATAAATAATTTCCAGAATGAAGATGAAGAACTTATCTATTTTGAAGACTGAACACTGAGCACCTGGTTGTGACAGAGAAATTTTCCACCCAACAATAGGTAGTCCTCTATGGACACCACCCCCTAGATAGGCTATGATACCACCAAGGTGAAGAAGAGAAATGCAGAATTCTCCCGGTAATCTTTGCATCTCAAGAGCAAGAATATTACCAACCAAGTGTCTCACTACTAAGTTTTTGACAACAAAATAACTCTTTGGTATGCATAATACTTGCTCCACACAACACATGGAGATTTCTTCCTTCTCTACTCAATAGTAGCCAAAAAGTCCCTCCCTGTAGTGCTCTTCAATGTGGGCATAGAAGGGTTCAAGCTATTGTCCATTTACTCCAGCATATTTTTAGTTTTCCTTTTAGTTCTTAGCTCTTCTCAAGGTTCTAATGGATTTATTTCATGGCTATTCCATCCTATAGTGTGGCAACCTTTTTTTTCCAAGAAAAAACTCTCTTTTGCTCTCTTCTTTCCTCTCTAAAAATCATCTCCCTTTTCCCATTCAAAATTTCTCTTCTTTGCATAAGTGAAATATGGTTAGAGATTCCTAATTTTAATTCTTCCTAATTCCTAAAAAGTAGGGGGAAAAAGTTGCTAGAATGTAGGAGGTGATGGCCTAGATCTAGGAGTTGGTTTCATCCACTTCTCTTATCTCAAATTTAAACTATAGGCTAGACTCAATATCATAAAAGAATGCAGGTTACAATAATGGAAAGATGGATAGAAGAAGAGACATATGATTTTAGGCACGTAAAATTCCCTTAGACTCCCTCACCTTTCCCTCTTGTGGTATCATAGACTCTTTAGGTTATGATGCTTAGTTAATCTTGGTTATTTTATTAATAATAAAATATAAATGTTTAAAAACATTCAAAATTACCATGGTATGTATATCTCATGCTCTAAATAAGGAAAAGTAAGAAAATATCTACTCAAAACATTTAAACATATAAAAGACCAAGTTCTCATCATTCTAAGGGGTTGAAACTAGGACATTACATACAACTACTCTATGCTTTAGAAAATCCATTTAGTGGTGTTTGTTTGTCAATGTTTCCAACATAAATGACTTGGTATTATTTTCTATTGTGTTTTCCTATGATTATTCCAAGAAGCAACTTTGATATTGCTCTTAGAGATTTACAATAGATCCTCGATAATTTGCTTAACTTATGTGTTTTCTCTGAAATTTGATATTTCTTTGATTTGTAGTGGAATAATCTAAAAAATTGAGATTTTAATCTCCAAATGCCTGATCGTGGTCAAAGACATGAAAAATTAGAGAAACTCTGAAAAATTAGTGTGACCAAAATATAGATTAGATGGGGTGTGATAAAGTGTTCCAAGGGTTGGATAGGATTTATATCTAATTCCAAATGGTGTATACACTAATTTGAATTAAGCTTGCAATTGTATATAACTAATATATATGCATGTGTGTGTGTGTACTTTTACGTTGAGTGGTCCCTGGGTATAAATAAAACCTAAGGGGTACCTTGTTCCTTTCTGGTGGAAGGTTATGACTTTTTAATCCTAGTTGAGAACTTATGGAATAAGGTTGTATGAGAACATTATTTCCAAGTTTAGGAATACTAAGGCTTGTTTGGAATAAACTAATTGTAATATGGGAGTTAATTGAGGTTGTCCACTAGCCCCTACCCTTTTTGGTATATACATTGACAAGTTAGAGAGATGTTTAGAAGAAGTAGGCTGTGTTGGCTCGAATATCGCTAGTATAGTCACCATCCTTTTGCTTTACAATATGATATTGTTTTTATGGCGAGGAGTCCCTATGATCTTGACAAGAAACTAAAAATGCTCAAGGATTTATGCCCTAGTACATGTATGACTGTTAACACTGACAAAATTAAGGTTATGATAATTAAATCCAATAAGATCACTTATGCTAATTTCATGTATGAAAAAAACAACTTGGAGGAAGCGAATTCATACAAATATCTCAAAATCAATCTTCATAAGAAGATTAACTAGAAGTATATCATTGAGAAAAGTATAAATGGAGGGTGTGTTAGCACTCTGTAAATCTGTTTGGATGATAGACAAACGACAGAGGTAACTTTTTCAACCAACTTTGAGACCCGAAACTAGCCTTTCGGATCTGGAGAGGGCTCTCTTAGGAGACACGGTCTCAGCGCGGGATATGGGTTTAAAGCTGTGGCTAGATTTAACACTGTTAGATAATAAATTCTGGTTTTATTGGCGTAAGATAGTAGGACCTCGGGCTATGGAGTCGATTCTAGGAAACGATGGAAACAAATGACTCGGTGACTGAACTTGAGAGGATAAAGGCTAAGCGAGCAACAATCTTCAGTGTAAAATCGTTGAGTGAGGCAGGGATAAAACACAGAAAGCAACTCATAGCATCGCCAAGGATGAATTAGAAGATAAATTTTAGAGGAAATATGTTTTGTCTAAATGGCGTGAACAAGGGGCACTGCACAACGAATCAATAGGTTCGAAATTTAGTTCTAAATTAGATAGAAAAAAATATGAATAAAGAAAACAGGAAGCACATACGCAAGGAAGGGAAAACAATACATCCAATTGCAACAATTATAATCTTTTCATCAAACTACAAGTCTTTTGCATTAAGCTTCAAATGAACTCAAATTACATTCAATAGACGCTGTCTATACTAAATTTTTCCAACCAACCTGGCTTACATCGAAAAGATCAAATATATAAACGAGGGCGCCACTTGGGCTACCCTACTCTTCTAACTGCTATCTCTACAAACTAGGAAACTGAGTGTTCTGCGTTACAAAACTCTTCGCATGACGTTTTCCAAAAATAGACAACGAATACATCTGGCTACATCATGATTGTTTGTAATCTGCCACAGGGATTCGGTTATCAATCAGGTATCGTCATGGGAAATGATGTGTCAATGCTGTCCTTCGACCAGATATCTGGGTGGACAAATGTTTGTCAAAGTCCCGCTGTCTGCTGTAACAACTTTGATTTTTTTCCGTGCGCTCATTTGCTGGGGGAAGTGGGTGCAATGAGTGGTTGTAGATAGTCACGACTGTTATTAAAATGGAAAAATGTCTTGGGCGATGTCTCCTTCAAAATTGTCAAGATTTGCCTTCTGTTTGCGAATACAGGAATGAACTCAACTAATCTTGTTTCTTCTGCTCATTGGCGAGAGCTGCACGGGCTATCTCTTCGACTACTTCACATTCTCTGGAGTGTTTGGCATACCTTTATTCTGACAGCCGATGGGATTCACACAACTGTACAATCGTATCCTGTGCCTCTTTGAGCTATATTTTGAGCCACACCACATTCCCTTCGTGACCTTGCGCTACTGATGCTTTCATGGTCTTTGCTGCCAGTTGTTGTCTCAACTCCCTGTTCTCTTGGTACAGTTCGACGATGGCTAGCTTCACCTTCTTCAGCTGCCGAGATGTCTCTTGATAATTTGTACCCGCAACATCCATCCTCCTCGTTCTGCTCCCACTTTCTCGGCTGGTACCTTCCACAGGCTCCAGGCGGACGACACGCATAAGTAATTGTTCAACGATCGGTCGTGCGCGTGGCTCATATGAGATTCGAGTTTCCCCAGCTTCCTTGCTCTTCCTTGGTCTGTCCCTTCTTCGAGGTATCCGCTGTTGGGGAGACATGGCTTCTACTGTCCTTCCTTCCTGCGCATTTCCTTCCACTCCAAGTTCTACGCGGTGTGATGTCGTTGTTCTCGTGAGTAAAGGAAAAATCCCTCTTTTATCCTTGGGGATGCCTGTTGTGAGTGAGAATGAGTCCCAATCACTTTGGGGTTTGGGTCTGGCAAATTTTCCACTTCGTGCACCCTTCTTTATGATTTGAGAGGTTTCCATGGCACGACCACTATTCATCTTGTGCGAAGTAGATCCGACGAATGCCCATTATAGAGAATTCGATCGATCTGGGCCTACGAGAAAAATTACAGACATAGCCTAAATCTGATTTCGCAAATAACATGGGTGCAAGACCTCTGGGATTTATAACAAATCGGGCAGAAGGAGGAATCATGCCAAGGAATAATGAATTCATGGCAACTGGATGTTTTGAATCGAATTGCAGATTTTCCATGGCACATCCCCGCGTGTAAGGTAAAGGTGATAAGGGCTATAGGGCATACATGATACGTACGCCGTGATTTTTCATTTCCTCGTCCTTCATAATGAGCTGATAATAGTTTTTGCACTTGCCGATGCGACTTCCATTAACTACTTGACTCGACCTGGGGCACGTAGAGGCTACCTTTTAACAGGACCCGACTCTCTGGGAACAACATACCCATACCATTTATGCATGTTTCGACTTTGACAACCCTTCCCGCTTCCAAGGGCCAACAGGCCACTTGCTGACTTCGACTCCTTCACTGTTACGTACTTGAATTCACATGTTTGGGCACATGGGCCATAGCCCGACCGAAAACCGACTCTAACTGAAAGAAAAATGGCGACGCTAATAGTTGGCTCCATCGGAGATGCTATCCTCCCTGTGAGGTAGCTAAGAACAGTAGACCAGGTGCCTAACCATTGGGCCTTATTTCGACTGTTTGACACTGCAATATGAAAAACTGGACGCAACCTAAACCATATAGACGCAGTTTCTAAAAGATTCAACATAAAACTCAAGGCCTTCACTCCGGGCTTCAATTTTCTGCTGACCTACTGACTTGACAAAAAAATAAAACGACTATTTACAATGACTAGTGACTTAAATAAAATTAATTTCATCAGATAATATTTGAGGAACCTCTCGTTTATAGGCCCCCAACCAATGCACTCCCCATTTAGTTCTTCCAGAAAATAAGCATTATTTCCGCGATGTGCACCGATTATGAATGGACCTGTCCACAGGTTATCGAACTTTCCGTGCTTTCCTTTGTCCTCATTTCTCACGTCCCATCTCAACACTAGATCACCCAACCAAAAATCCTCTGGCTTGGAATGCTTGTCAAAGGATTTCTTCATCTTTTCCTAGTGGAGCTGTGATCGATTGTACACTTGTTCCCTCATCTACTGTGTGTGAACCAACTGATTTATTCTTCTCCGCGTGTCATTTGGCTCGGCCTCCTGCTCTTGCAACAATTTTCTGACGGGCAACCCCAGTGTGGTAGGGAAAATTGCGTCTATGCCGTATACAATATGGAAAGGCGACGTTGAGATGGAATTCTTGGTGGTAACCCGATATACCCATAGTGCATAGATAAGATTTTTATGCCAGGCTTTCTTATTGTCTTGCAGGATCCTTTTGATGATCCAGGTTAGGCTTTTATTCGATGTTTCTGCTAAC
Organism: Picea engelmannii; assembly: GCA_009831015.1. Taxonomy (NCBI): domain Eukaryota; kingdom Viridiplantae; phylum Streptophyta; class Pinopsida; order Pinales; family Pinaceae; genus Picea; species Picea engelmannii. Next base: position 1,375,117 of record ML782112.1, on the reverse strand, counting down.
CCGTTTCCTTGTGGGTAGTACGCCATAGAATGCCCCCAGGTTATATTGTAATCCTCATAAAACTTTTCCATCCTCTTAGACTTGAATGCAACCACATTGTTTGTTATGATCTTGACGGGGCATCTGAACCTTGACAAGATGTTTGTCTCCAAGAATTGGATGATGACTATGTCGGTAGCTTTCTTTCTGGGGATCACTTCTATCCATTTCATGAAGTAGTCGGTGGTCGTAAGTATCCATTTGTGCTGTGCCGAGGATGGAGGATTTTTACCCCCTATGAAATCCAAACCCCACTGCATGAATGGTGACTCGACTGAGATCGACTTTAGTGGCAGGGGCTGCAGGTTTCTTCTCCCATCGAAAATATGACATTTGTGGCAACTGGAGACTTCTTTGTACATGTTTGCGAAGATTGTAGGCCAATAGTAACCCACCCTAAGGATTTTGTGTACGGTGGTTTTCTAGTAATGTTGTCCCCCGCAGTCACCCTTGTGAAATTCTTCCGTGGCTCGCTTCACATCATTCTCCAACAAAGAACTTAGCAACATTTCCCCAGGATCTTTCCAGTAGAGTGAGTTGTCCATGATGCATAACTTAATCACTTTAAGATTGATAAATCTGGCCTTAGTCTTACTTACGTCCGGAGGGGCCTGGATATTCTTCAACACATAGATAATATCTGTATACCACAATGAATCAACAAACTCCTGGGACACCTGCGCAGTCGTTTCTTCTTGAGGACTCTCTGACAGATCGACGATGAAATTTATTCCCACAGCATTGCCATTCAACTACGCCATTAGCTTCGCGAGGCCATAACCCTGAATTAGTTTTGTCGGCTTAATCTCCAGGTCATATTCCAACATGGCCACTATTCATTTTCCTCTCCTCCCTTCGGGGTCGGGCTGAGTCAGGATATCCTTAACTGAATTACTGGGCACATAAGAAATAACGTGGGAGTGCAATATGTATGTCCTGAACTCCTTCAAGGCTTTCACTAAGGCATATGCTTGTTTTTCCATGATTTCGTACCTTAGTGGAGCATCTCGCAGTGTCCTGCTGAAATAAGCTATAGGATTCTCGAAGTTCTGCTCATCTTTCTGCAACATCACACCGATGATGGTATGCTCCGAGGCAAATGAAAATAGGAAGAAATCTTTCGCGAAGTCCGGACTGGCTAGCACAAGAGCTCTAGTCAATGCCATCTTGATATCTTCAAATGACTTCTTGGTTTCTGGGTTCCACTTGATCTCATTTCCCTTTCTGAGCAGACACGTGATATGATTTATAATCTCTGCCAGGTTTGAGATGAATCTCCTCAAGAAGTTTACTTTTCCTAGGAAGGATTGCACTTCTTTTTTACTACGCGGAGTGCCGATTTTCAAGATTCCTTCAACCCTGATGGGGTCTATCTTAATGCCTTCCTTTGAGATAATATGTCCCAACAACTTCCCTTTTTCCACCTTGAAATGTGATTTCTTTGGATTCAGTGATATGTCGAACTTCCTGCACTTCTAGAAAACTTTCTTTAGATGCTCGAGGTGTTGTTCGTTAGAGGCAGAGTATACCGTGATGTCGTCCGAATATATCACAATGAACTTGTCCTTTTCGTCGACAAACACAATATCCATTGCCCTTTGGAAAGTAGCTCCAACGTTCATCAGGCCAAAAGGCATCTTGGCGTACACGAACATTCCCCATGGAGTTGTGAAAGCTTTTTTTTCTCTGTCATCTAGGTGGACCATGATCTGATTATACCCCAAAAAACCGTCCAACATGGACATCTTCTGGGACCCCACCACCTTTTGCAGGATATAGTCCATTTTAGGGAGAGGGTAGTGGTCCTTTAGGGACACTTTGTTTAAGTTTTGTAAGTCCACACACAGTCGTATCTCGCCGCTCTTCTTTCTTATAGGTACCAAATTAGCTACCCATTTTGAGAATCTTAAAGAAACGATAATCTTAGCTTCGAACAGTTTCTTTACCTCCTTCTTGATTAGCGGTAGTAGCAGAGGATTTATCCGTCGCAGCTTCTGTTTGAACGACTTCTGGTCTTCTTTGAGAGGGATGACATGTCGAATTACTTTAGTGTCATACACCTTCAAATCGTCATAGCTCCATGCAAAGACGTCGGTGAAATCCTTCATGAGATTAACATAGTCTTGCTTGACCTCTGGACTGAGTGTTTTCGATAATTTTATCATTTTTGGGTTCTCCTCAGTGCCGATGTTGCAGTCTTCCATATCCTCTTCACTTGCAGTGATCTTGGGATTTTTAGGCACGTCATTTTTGTCAAATAGCTTTTCCGGCTGCACTAACCCCTTCAGAATGATGTTATTTTTCAGTTGTATTATGTCCCTTCCTGCGATCTGGTTCTGGAAAGGGTCATCATTACTGCGTACATCCGTGCTCCCATCTTCATCGCAACAACATTCATCATCAATGTTTGTTTTAGCGAACTCGTCGCTCATCTGAAGAAATCTTTCCACCTGCTTATCGTCTTCAAACACCTGCCAGTATTTTATATTATCAGGGACTGTTGGCCTGTGTTTGAATTCAATCTCATATTTTTTGTTTGATAAGATGGGGATTTTAAAAACCGAGGCTGAGGTGGCCAATGCATCGACGATTTGTTTTTCTCCCTTAGGATAGTAGATATGTCATACTCTGAAAATTCCTCGAGGAGGTCCAACGCCAAGTTTCGGTATGCCCTCAGCATGGGGTGCTTTGTTTGATATACGCATTTAACCTGATTTATGACCAGTTCAGAGTCTCCGCGCACCGCTATCCTCTCTGCGCCTAATTCTTTCAGCACCTTCAGGCCCAGAATCAGTGCCTCATACTCGGCCACATTGTTAGGGAATTCGAACACGAGCTTGTATGAGCGCAACTTTGTTCCCACTTCAGGGGGGATTACCCATACGTCGGTGCCAACCCATTCTTTGCTGACCCCGCCGTCGAAACTCATGTTCCATATCTCATTTTTCGCGTGGTCCTCCGAGTCGACGCACTCTGCTGCTTTCCACGCGGTTTCCTCATCAACTGTCATGATGGTTGTCGACTCTTCTTTTTCAAAACTCAAGTCATTGTAGAATATAGAAGAGCCAACCTCAGTGTTGACCGAGTATATGGGATGGTTATTTGGATGCGTCTTGCTGCTCACCATGTATTTCGCCATCACTTCTTTGTACAACCATCTGTCCTGGCCAAAGATAGGAATGGTGGTGTATGACATGTCCATTTGCAAGGCCTCGTTTAACTTCGCAACCCATGATATGGACAACATCATGCTAAACTTAGGGGGTATGTCCACCACAACCATGTCCATAACCATGTTCTTCGAAGGGATTTGGGCCAATGACACGACCAAGTCCTTGATGAGACCCAAGCACTTGACTTTCCTCAAATCAAAAGAGAACATATCCTTGTAGGGCTTAGTGATATCCAAAACCAATTCATCCAAGATCACCCTTGGCATGAGGTTGTGTGACGCGCCAGAATCCAACATGGCGTTATGTAGGGTGATGCCATGAACCTTTAGACTAACGTAGAATGAAGGCACATCCTCAGTATCACTTGTCTCCTCAATGCACGAACCAAACACAATAACAGGGTGATTGTCTTGGATATTCAAAGTATCGGAGGTCCCTCCCATTTTCAACATTTTAATAATCTATTCCCGATACTCAACCTTTCTGATAAGTTCATTAAACATGACATAGATTTTGATTTTATCCATTTCATGCTCAAAGTTAAAAGGGGGACAAACTTTCTCTACCTCTTTTCCACTCGCTTCTCGGCTTGCTTCAGGAGTTTTCTTCGGGGCCTCTTCCTTCAAATTTGCCTTCTCCATCGTATCCTTGGTCGTGCTATCTGCCTTCGGTCAGCTTGTGGAAGGGGTGTTCACCGGAGGCTTCCTTACAGGATTCATCTGCTGAGGCTCAGTAGACGCTTCCTTGATTCTGAGGTTGTATCTTTTCTAAAACTGCATGATGGCGTTCTTAAAACCTTTTCTGAACTCTTTCGTCTCCCAGGACAACGCATCATCAATTTCCCCAATCCACGCATCGTCCATCTCCAACATAAAATTGTCGTTTCTGCTCATGTACCGATTATGTTCGCTCTTTGTCAAAAACACGCACGGGTTCTTATCATCACAACAATGCATTTGTTCTTTGAACATCTGGTCGAAGTCTTCATCCACGTAGTTGTTTTGAAATGGAGGCCTTGTCTGCTGGTTCCCTTGACTCTCTGCTCCCTCTGTTCCCTTTGTCTGATCTAAGTAACTTGACCCTTCCTGAGGTTCTGATTCCTGGGGTCGGGGTCCTGCTGTTCCTGGGCAACAGGTCTGTTTCCCACAAACATTTTCTCCATTAGCTTCTCCACGGTTCTCATAATTAAGTCAAATTTGTTGTCCATGGATCTCGACGTCGATGGCTGCGCATCTACTTGGGGATTCTTATCGCTTCTGTTGAATCTCTGCATGATCTTCCCGGACGCCATCATATTTACCTCGACTTTGATCGCATTTCTGATTATCGTGTCTAGGTTTGTTGATCTTCTTTCTCTCAATATCAGTGAGAAATCGTTGTCAAAGGAGTCGGCGTACCACAACTGCGCAACCCTAGGGGGTGGCTGGACTTCTATGGGAATTGAGGTATAAACCTTCGTGAAGCGGGATGAGAGTTATTGCACTGTCTCCTCCGATGCCTTCTTTATATTATTGTACTGCGTTAACAACTGCAAGGGGTTCTTCTTGTCTCCCCATATATTGATGAAATATGTTTCGAACGCGACGAAGTCTTGAATACTTGCTGGTCGCAGGGCTTTGAACCACTTCCTCACCTCCCCCGCAAAACTCTGCGTGAACAACCTCATTTTCGCTTATGCATAGTCTACCTCCTCTAGGTCAACGAAATCGTTGAACCAATCTAGATGCTTTTGGGCTGAAACGCTGCCTTCAACATCGTAGAGGTTAATCCTCTGACTGTAATTTTGGGGCAAATCATGCAGTTGGGTGGGTAGAACGAGGGGGGCGAATCTGGCGGCCAAGGCTTCATGAGGGATTGGGATTTGAGGGATATTATTTGATATCAGGGATTGGAATCTCTTTTGGTCAAAAACTGCCTCATCCAAGCCGGTTTCTGACTTGGACCTGATCAGGGTTTGCTCAAATAATTTGTCAAACTCAAGGTCATTAATGCTTTGCGCGCCGTCTTTTGGTAAGGACATAATTTTGTCTAGGTAATAGAACGGGTTTGACGCTTTCTCTCTAGTCCTGTGCAAAATTTTCTCAGGGTCGTACACAGGCTCTATAGGGTTTAGGTCAGGATTTTCTCTGGTATAGATTGTCTTCGGAGCTAGGGTTCCTGAACTGCGCTTGTTGTTGGAAAAAATACCCTACGGACTAGCAAACTAGGGTCAGACTTGCATGCAGATTTTGACCATAAAGAAATTACTTTTTAACCTACCACCCGAAACTTAAACCCCTCTTTCACAATACATGCATGGAGAATTACTACTAACCTTGTCTCCGGTGTTCGATGAAGATCCTCCGTTGCGCTTTGAGCACTTGCTTGCGTTGCTCCTTCCAAAGATAACCTGCAATCAAGACAAACAACTATGCATGCATGCTACTTTTCTACTAAAGGGTTAGAAATTAAGCATAAATTAACCAAATCATAGATAACTCATGCATTGGGACAGAAAAAGTATTCTTTTATTATTTGAAAAATGAATCAACTTATAATCAAAGTCGAGACCAGCCACCGCTCCTTGATCCTGATCCTGGGCTCCTCTTCTTCTGTCCTCCAACTGATTTACGTTAAATCTCCTTTGGCATGAGGAAAGGTTAAAGGGTTGGGACAATGGATTTGGAAAATGGGCAGAGTTTCTTCGCTATATTTTTTCCTCCTCCAAATAGTACCCCTACCCCTTCTTTTATAGGCTAGAAGGAGATAGGGTTTTGGACGAACTCTCGGCCATGCATGGCCGAGAGTTTCAGTTAACTGACCCATAGCCTTTTGTTCCATCAACAACTTTTCTTTTTTTGTGGTTTGTTAGGTACACGTGGGCTGTAGTGGGCCTGCTAGCGTGCACACGCGTGCAGTAATAGGTTAGAGTGTGTGGGCCTTGACACAAGAGGATTTTCAAAGAGTTTGCTCAACATAGTTTTGGCAAAGAAGGGATATGAGTTGGCCTGATGCCAGGTAAGCATGTGTGGTGCAATTTAGGGTTATAACAGATGCTCCCTAATGTGTGAGGTCAGAAGAGCATCTGATGGCCGAAATACATTACCAATCTTTTACCAATCTTTACTGATGTGCTAAATGAGTGAGCCCAAGGATCAGGAACCAGGAGGTGCCGTCTGCAAAATAACAAATGTCTCATCGAGGCGGGCATACCCATGCTTGGGATAAAATAGAACCACGGCTACCAATCAAATACACTGTAGATCCATGTCAAATAACTATAAAGAGTAGCCGCGAATAATACATAGCGGAGCTACATCTCGAAATCAAAAAGATATACATATAGAGTATCCATCTTCCAGAAGCTGATTCAGCCTGATGGCTGTACTTCAGAGCTCGAGCAACAACTTCAAAATCTTCTAAAACTAGGGTAGGAGTGTAATATGAGTGTATGACTGCACTACCCAGAGGTCTTTGATGGCTCATCGGTTATGGACTTGATAATCTTGATGATCGGACTGAAGGCTTCAGTGATTTCGAACAAGGACTTGATTGGACGTTCAGGATGGCCGGGTATGCGGACAAGAGACATATTGCAGAGGGGTCGACTCAGGCTTAGTGACAAACTTCCCTTGGATAATAGCACGACAAGTGATAAGACTTAGGCAGCATATATGTTAATCATAAGTCTACGAAGCAGGAGGCAACACAAACTCTCCATATGTTTGGAAGAGTAACCAAACGGTGGAAAACACAACTCTATATAGCGAGAAAAGCTTCCTAAGGTCGTACTACATCGCATAGTCTGATAATCAAACGGAGAGATGTGCTTTATCCAAGGGCGACTCATTATGCTGCCAATAAAGAAAATACTTTTCCCATCCTCTTTTTGGGGTATATTTGATTTTTTTGTTCTTTTTGATAATTTTTGAAAAAGAATGAAGGAATATTACGTTATAATGAAGGAACGAGTACTGCAAACATACAAGCTCAAGGCACAAGGACAAGACTGACGTTTTGGTAAAATGATACTCGGGAAAAATCCTCCAGCGGCCAAAGGTGTTAAGACGCAGAAGCAAACTGTCACAAGGCTGGTGGATAAGGTATGCAAATGCGGTTGATAGAACACACAATGGTAACGTCCTTCGATGTAAGTTTAACGAGCCCAGAGAAGGTAAGCTCGATGGTTTTTCATATTTAGAGAGTCTGAAAAAGCATAAAAGGAGACTCCACTGGGCTACCTTTTTCGACAATAGTCTAGTCGGTTCGAAAAAGGGATAAACTAGCACCAATTAGACATCAATTCAAAACCATTTTAACGAGTGTGACAAGGATAAGATCACTCGGCTATTTTTTCACTTTTAAGGAGTCTGAAAAAAGATTAACTATGGACTCCGTCAGGAATATTCTTCTGGACCAATTTAACGAGTGTGAAAGAATAAGGTCACTCAACGATCTTTTCAATTTTAGGGAGTCTGAAAAGAGCTTAACTATGGACTCCGTGGGGGTTTCTTTTTCGTAAATTTAGTCCCTCAAGCCCGAAAAATGAATAAAATTATACCTGAGAATACTCTTCTAAAGAATGAGAATTCGATAGAGTATACCTTTGTTCGTACAGTTGACCGTCTGGACCGAAAAATGGGTGAACTATCGCTGGACAGACGTGCCTTCAAATTTCAGTTTAACGAGCGTGAAAGGTCACAAGATCGCTCGACAATCTTTTCATTTTTAGAGGGTCTGAAAAGGGCTTAAAAGAAGACCCGTTATATTTTGGGAGTCCTGAGGGTAATACAAAGAGTGGAAAAGGCTCATGCAAATGAGGCTCAAACTTGTATTCAGGAAAGACTATACGGACTCCTGAGCCACAATGTTTTTAGAAACGACATGGACACCATAATGCAACCAGGACCTACCTAGGGCATCCATGTTCTGGTAAGCTCTACCACCAAGTTGCGACACTTCTAGAGTAGATATGACGGTTCCGTGTCACAACCGGATGGGATCGATCCTATAGCATAAGAAAAAAGACAACGAGATGCAAAAGTTGGGGTGGTATCCTAACCTATATGCTCAAGTTGATTTTTTTTTTTTTATGGACCGTCAATATTTTTTTCGAAACTCATATTTTTTTTTGTTCCAATACCTGATCAAATCCCTCCCATGTAACTCCTAAATCACTCTAAATGGTTTTTGGTATAAAGAAACTGATAAGGGGGGCCAAAAAAGTGACAAAAATAGGCCAAAAAGTCTATAAATAGAAGCTGTTAGCTCATTATCACCATTGCTGATTTGGAAATTGACTCTGGAGCTAAAAGACCCCCTTTGCCAAAGATAGTGATTCCGGGAGCTACATCGGACGAAACAGACTTCTACTTGGACCAAGTAAGTACAAACTCCCTTGTCTAGTTGTTCAATACTTCATTTAAGTTATTTTTTGGGTGGGTGTCGACCTTAAAAAGGTCGGCCCTAGGTACACGCGTGCAGAGTAAATTCTGAACGCGTGTACATGCGACTGTCACCTCTACAGACCGCGTGTACACCCCCCCATTGATGGAAAAGCAAATGAAAAGAAGTATTGACCCTCCTTTACCTTGTTGTGTTGGCAGGATGTATGTCCAGTGGAGGGAAAGGGAGCACGAGGCCAGCAGTGAGTTGGTTGCTGCAGATCCGAATGTTGTGGCCGTGTTAATGCAATGCGGTTTGCTCAAATTCTTTTTATGTCCGTTTATGCGCGCGCAACCAAGGCTACTGAACACCTTGATTGATTACTGGCATATTGATGCAGAGGCCTTTACGCTAGAGGGGAAATCATTGGTGCCCACCACCGAGGACATTTACTTTCTGACTAGCCTCTCAAGGAGAGGGGAACCAGTCAACTTCCAGACTTTTCCTACGGGGCCAAGCAAGATCTCGGAGTTGATAGCTGAGTACTGTGAGGCTGGGACCGTACGCACAGGTTCCCAGGTACCCATTAGCAAGATTACCAACTTAGCACTACAGACTATCTTGTTACTTATTGGGCGGATTACCGACTCAGCAGCCGTGCATCAGGCTTCGCGCGCACAGATGAACTGTGCTATCCAGTGCATGAATGCACAAATTTTTGAGTGGAGTACCACACTGCTGGAGTGTATGAAGAGGCAATTGACAGATTGCCGACAACAGACACTGAGGAACTTTGGGTTTGGGACTATCTTGTGTTCGTTCTTTTTTGAGAGTGTTCCGTGTTTCAGTCCTCAGGTTGTAGTACGAGGACATCTGGCCTCTTTCCCTGCAGTATGTAGATGGGCAGTGTTACTGCTGCGACAGGGTGGTGGAAGGACCATTGAGGCCTTCGACGATGATTTTTTTGCTTGGCTGTCATGACAGATCCCTGCTATCGAGGACTACCCATATGCGGGGATAGACTTCTCTAGAGATCCAGAGATACCCGTGCCTCCTGGTGAGGAGCGAGAGTAGATGGGTAAGACTCCTCCTTTGAAGTTTTTTTGTTTGCATATGTAATTTTTATGTCTTTTTGTTATATATATCATTTTTTTGTATGCCAGAGTATTTGATGGATACGTTTGTTGTATGCAGATGTGGGACCCGTGCGACCTACCGACTATGCACGGAACAGGCGTCGCCCACGGCCAGAAGCCGTGGCTGCCACCGCTGGGGGAGCAACAATAGCAGGGAACCTCCTAGCAGGAGAGGCCGAGAGGGTCCTTAGGCGAATTGAGCGGAACTTCACTACGCTCACTCGCACAGTCCCGATGGCAGAGATAGAGGACCTGCCGCCATCCATGCAACCTCATGTTGTGGGGGCACCTCGGACCTGGGTCCGATTGTTTAGGCATTTAGCCCGTGCTGTAGATGATTATAACAGGGCCCATATGCCCTGAACAGACTTTTAGACTTTTTATGTGCCACGAGCACCTTGTTGTATATATTTTTTGAGGGCATAAGCCCAGTGACTCGTTACTATTCCCATTTTTGAGGCGCTTGCGTCCATCTATGTACTCTGAGGATTTTATGATGTTTATATATGGTTTTTTTATCTTTTTTATGTCTTATGGATTTTTTGTAAAAAAATGTATTTACATGTTTATGTCCATGATCTTTTATATGTGGGCAAGATGCCAATCTAAAATTTGATTAGCTAGAGTATCTGTGATTTGGTTTAATCTCCTAGGAACATGAAAATATGTAATATAATCAAAGTTGCATTCTAAGATACGTACCCTAAGGAATCGTTGGTGTAAAGTTGGATCATGAACCCGGTATATTCTGTTTAGCTGTGACACAACCAGTTGAGCATCTAGATAGACCCAGAGACGAGAGATACCCAATGACAATGCGTCACGAAGCAACTCAATAACTGCACTATACTCGACAACATTATTTGTGGTGTCACCTAAGCATATACCTCCGGAAGATAACAACTGACCCTGTGGTGTAAAGATTACCCAAGCTGCGGAGGCAAGCCTCCGCGTGTGTCAACTAGCCCCGTCCGCATACCCAACGAACACCTCGGACTCACTTGACATATGCCATATTGACGGAAGATAACATCAATGACACGTCCATAACACTTTTTTAAAAGAAATGTAAAAAAGTAATAGTACAAAGACTATACATATGTTACAAAAGGTTACCCACAGTGACCTTTATACGAGTAATACTTTTTGAGGTAGAGCCCATTTCTAGGCTCCGCCAAAGCATTCCCTTCAAAATTGACCAAACGATAAGCACCATTTTTTAATACCTCTTTGATTATGAAGGGTCTGAACCACATGGGTTTAAAATTTCCTGCCCTCAGGGGGTCCTTGTCTTGGTCATAGACCAGGACAAGGTCGCCTTTAGAAAAAATCCGAGGACGAATGGACCTATCATATTGACACTTGACCTTATGTTTATGAGCCTCATTGGCCAGGGCTGCATCGCGACGCTGCTCAAGGTGTACTAACCGTTCTTCAAGTGGAGAAGTGTCTGGCAATAACTGTACTGCCAATTTCAGAGATGGGATTTGACATTCGATGGGCAAGACTGCCTCCAACCCGTAAACGAGTTGGAAAGGTGAGAAACCGGTTGCAATCTTAACTGATGTTCGGTACGCCCATAATGTCGAGTATAACATCAAATGCCAATTTGACTTGGCTGAGTTGATAGTTCGCTGTAGAATTGTCTTAAGAGTTTGTTTACAACTTCCACCTGCCCATTGGCTTAGGGGTAGTAAGGTGAGGAATGTTCTTGCCGTAACCTAAGCTTTGACGTTAATTCGGTCATCATTTGATTCTGAAAGTGACTGCCATGGTCAGTGACAATCTCTCTCGGGACGCCGAACCTTGCTATAATCTGGTTGAATAAAAAGAGAGCTGCAGTCTCTCCATCATATTTAAACGTTGGCATAGCTTCGACCCACTTAGTGAAGTAGTCGACAACGACGATGATATAGCGGTGCCCTCTTGCTGACGGGGGGTTGCATGTAGTGTAATCAATCCCCCACTTAGTGAAGGGACCAACTGTGATGACAGGAAACATAGGAGCTGGATGTGCCCTCATCTTCCGAGAGAAGATTTGGCATGGATGGCACTTCTTGACCGACTCGATAATCTTTGATAAGTGTGGGCCAGAAGTAACCTGCTCGTAAAATCTTTTGGGCTGTTGCCAACCCAGATAAATGACCGCCACAAGCTCCAATATGACAATCGTTGAGCACTATGATAGCCTCCTCATGAGTGAGACATCGACGCAAGATGCAATCTAAACCTCTCTGATACAACGTATCATCGAGTATGAGATAATTCTTAGCCTGATGGCGTATCCGCCGACGCTCATCAAGAGAAGCAGAGGTGGGGTACTTCAAATTCTGGAGATAGATTAGTATATCTCCATACCAGGGGTCTGAAGATTCAATCAAAAACATATCCCCCCAGATAGGCAATTCCTCAGGCACAACGTCACCTGACTCAACCGGAAGCTCCGAAATAAGTTCTGCGAAGACCAATGACTTCTTGGACTTTGCTGAAACGAAGTCTAAGTCAAATTCTTGGAGGATGACCATCCATCTACTGATTT
>ML782112.1:1323012-1362816 GCA_009831015.1 Picea engelmannii | reverse complement strand
GGCAATTCCTCAGGCACAACGTCACCTGACTCAACCGGAAGCTCCGAAATAAGTTCTGCGAAGACCAATGACTTCTTGGACTTTGCTGAAACGAAGTCTAAGTCAAATTCTTGGAGGATGACCATCCATCTACTGATTTTTCCACCTATAACTCGTTGTGTCAACATGTACTAGAATGGATTCACGACAGCAACGACGGTGGTCTTGCGAAACAAAACATAGTGACGGAACCGTTGAACAACATGAACTGCTGCCAACACAAGTTTTTCGAGATGGGAATAATTAAGTTCCGGTCCTACGAGATCTCGGCTCAGGTAATAGATCACGTATTTTGAAAATGAATCATCTTCCTGAACTAAAACCATGCCTATGGTTGACTCTGCGGTAGCCAGATATAATAAGAAATCTTTGTTATAATTAGGTGGCCGTAGCAGAGGTGCGGTGGTGAGGGCGTGTTTTAATGTGTCGAAAGAGCGTTGAGCGGCTTCATCCCAGAAAAAGGGAACATCTTTCTTCAGTAAATGCATAAAGCCCTTGGTGATTTCGGCATAGTTGGCAATGAAGCGTCGTAAGAAGTTTGCGTTGCCTTGAAGACTTAGAAGTTGTAAGATTGTGCGTGGGGGGGGCAACTGGATTATTGCCTCCACCTTAAGAGGATCGACCATGATCCCTATTGTTGATACGATGAAACCTAACAAACGTTCTGACGTGATGCAAAAGCTGCACTTGTTGGGATTCAAGCGAATCCTGAAGTAGCGACAACGTTCGAAGATTAGTCTGAGGTGCGTAGGATGATCCTTTCGCTTGCGAGAGCGTGATGCTAAATCATCTAGATAGGCCTCGACTATATGTTTGAGGTCATGAAACGCAAAAGACATGGCCCGCTGGAAGGTGGCTCCAACATTTTTAAGCCCAAAAGGCATCTTACGATAGGCGAATGTACCCCACGGACAAATGAATGTCGTTTTGTGTTGGTCTTCAGGTTTGATTTGGATTTGATTATATCCTAAAAAACCATCCATGAACGAAAAGGCTTCACAACCGACACACTCATGAATGATCTGGTCAATGAATGGGGTTGGAAAATTATCCTTTGGACATGCCTTGTTTAAATCACGAAAATCAGTACATACACGAATCGTGCCTTGTTTTTTATTGACCGAAACAGGGTTTGACACCCATTGAGTCAAATGAATAGGATAAATAAAACCTGCCTTGAGAAATTTCTCAACCTCAATCTTGATGGCTGCTGCTTTCTTAGGATTGACTGGACGAAGTTTTTGTCGAACAGTCTTAGAGTCAGGATACGTTGTGATTTCATGTTCAACTATTTTCAGATCGATACCTGGCATTTCCTCATAAGACCAGGCAAACACGTCGCAAAATTCTTTGAAAAGATCCGTGTAAATCTGAATCTCTTCAGGGGAGCAATCTGCTCCGACGAAGACATTCTCCATGACGCCAGGGGTTCGGGAGATGTTTATAGCTATACTTTCAGCGATAGTCTCCATATTTCCCTCAGCATAAATTTCCTATGTAGCTAAGAGGTTAATAGGACATGGCTGATCTCCCGTCATGGTAACAGTGAATTCTCCTGCCTCTATTCGGCTTAACGCTGGGAGGAAATATGATTTGTGATGAATATCTTCCCAAGGTTTGTCCAGACTAGTCATTGCTTCGATTACTGCTTCGTCAGAAGGCAAGACTAAGTCTAACGAATCAATGGTAGCAAGAGAACCCTGAGCCCAAATAGGCTCTAGAAGTGGATCTAACTCTTGTGCGGGAGTCGAATCAGAGTTAGCTGAAGCTTGCTAGACTAAAGAGTATGCTACTTCATTGGCCGACAAGGGCATGGACATGCCGGGGTGCCCTGTCTCATCCATCGTGGCTGATGGGGAAGGAAGAATCCAAGGATCCTCAAAGTAAGTCATACAGAACGACGAAACTTGAAAAATCTCAACCTTGTGGTGGTTAGATATAAACTTGACATTGTCATGAGGAGGTGGGTAATTGAAGGTACCCATCAAGGATGGGCACAAACCAACTCCTATGTTAACGACACCGGGTTGAGGATTATCAATCATGGGAACCGTGGATGCCCCCAAAGCTGGGTCTGGTCTAGAGAAGGACAATTGATCGATGGTCACTATCTGACCCTCGTGTGGAAACAACAAGACTCAGATAACTGTAGCAACCACATCTTGCATAGCATAAGTCCAACTCCATCCTAACAAGATATTATAATCAAGGGGAGCATCGACTACCTCTACTTCGACACACACAGTCTTCCCTCCTAACTGCACAGGGAAAGAATGAATGATGCCATGTGGTCAGAAAGAACGACCGTCGAAAGCAGTGAGGAGAGTAGGTGATGGAGACAAAGCGGGCTGGCCAATGGCCTTCCAACATGCTAACGACATAACGCATGCCGAGGTGCCCTCGTCGACCACCGTGCGAAAGATATTGCGTGTAAAAGTTTTCGTGGGATGAGCCACTACTATCTGAAACGCTACGTGGTAAGGCAGACGAGGTTTTAAGTCGATTGTATCTAACATGATGGTACCCAGGTTACAAGTCTCAGTAGAGCCTAAAGAAGTTAACAAGGCTTTCCTTTGAGCAGGGCAGCTTTGGAGGACCTCCAAAGCAGACATCGCATAAGGGGTTTGTGATAAATCCTCCACCACAGAGTAATTTTGGGCGGCCCTTGCGTTTGGGTTGTGAGAAGCTTTCTTAAATGCACCCTTTGGAATGCATGTCATTGTTTCTCCCAACGTCTTCTCGATATGTAATGGAAGAGATGGGAGCTCAGTTTCTTTACACTTCTCAGAAGCGCTTGGTTTACTATAGTCGTGCGCTCTAGTCGTTATGAAAGCATCACCCTTAACCATATATACGTTCGCGAATGAGGGATTATTTGGAGGAGGGAAGGTGTCTTGGCTGCCCCCTTCAGCACTTGTAGAGGCTTGAGTTAAATTTTTCCCATGTTGAAAAGGGTTAGTCAACACTGCTTGCTGTTGCTGTGTGACAAACTTTTGGGCCTCTGCAAGTTGAGGAAAACGATGGGTCGGGTGGTCTTCCGCACACAAGTTGCACAGATACCTTGCCTTCCGTTTTTCCGTGGTGTCCCCGCCAGCATTATCAATGGGTTTTTTATCCCCCTTACCCTTCTTTCATTGTTTTTTCTTCCCTTCAGGCTGCTGGGTGGCCTTTGGGTTAGTCGACTGCACAGAGTGTACTTTCGACGTTTGGGTAGGAGGACCAGCCAAAGCAGTAGTCTGGCTGGTCGCTGAGTGTTGTATAGATAACTGTTGCAATTGTTTTGTCAATTTCTTAGCGGGCTTGGTTTGTGCTGAACCAACGATACCATCGACATGTGGTCCAACTCTCTGTCTAGTTTTATCTAGTATCGATTGTGGTGCATCTGGAAGGATGTTGTATAATAAACCAGACTGAGAATAGATGAGCTCAAACTGTTGAGCCCTCATGATGGCATCTTCTTTGGAGAAAACTCCATAAGTCGTGACGTCTTTGGATAATTGTGGGACCAGAGACTTAAGGAACCAGTCAAGCAGGAATGCTGGTGGGACTAGTACTTTGATTAGACTCTTCCGGCGTCTCCACTCTCGGATATGATCAGAGATATGGTCCGCTGTTGTCTGTTCGAAATTGGCAAGCAACTCTGTGCCAGCGTCGTATCTCACAGGTAACTGGAAATGGTTAAGGAAGGCCATCGCCAGTTCGCCAAAAGAAGAGTATCGTGAGCGATCGAGCTCGATATACCATTTCGCGGCACTCCCGATAAGAGTACGTTGAAACAATCGCAACTGTATGGAGTCATCTTTCAATGAGTTATATGAACACCAAAGGTGGAAGGTAGTCACATGATTACCTAGATATTCATTAGGCTTGGCCTCGAACTTTGGAATGTTCGAAGGCAACTTCGTTGGCATAGGAGGCCAACGTGGATCGTGACAAATAGGATCATGTAACAACCTTGTCAAATCTGGCAAGTGTAAAGTTGTCAGGAATGGTAGTTTGGGTTGTTGCTGATAGCCTGGGAAAAAGGGTCCTGGAGTTTGACTGGCACCAGGTTGCCAGGAAAAGTTTGGCTGCTGGCCCAGATTCTGGTAGAAACCATGGCCCTGACCAGCGTAAGGATTTTTCATCTATGGAGACATCATCGACTAATTTATCATAAATGACATAGGATGTTGGGCATTCATCGTGTTTGACAGACTTTGGGAAGGATTACCCCATGCCGGTCCTGATGGGAGAGGCATAATAGTCTGTCCAGGGTTCCATTGACTGTGGAAATAATTACCCCAGAATGACATTCCAGAGGAGGGAACGAATCCTTGTCCTGAGTTCCAAGGTCCTGCTATATGTGCCCCCGACACAGGAATAGTACCCTGCGCCGGAGTAGACGGGAAAGCGGTGGATGCGAAATTGTTGTTACCAAACGTCCCATTCCAAACAAACGGTGATGAACCTACCGACATACTGTGTGCAGGTGTTCCTTGACTGTCGGCTCCAAATAAACTAGTGTGTGCAGGCTGCCCGACGGATTGCTGATGATGACCACCAAGCGAAGGGGACGAAGGAGGGATATGTCCTCCAGCGTAAGGAAAAGCGTTAAAAGGGACAAAAGTGCCCCCAAGTTGACCTTGTAGAGGAGCGTTAGAGCTCCCTGCCCCCAGACCCAAAGTCTGTAAAGTGGAGTAAGTGAGTGCAGGACTTGTACCCGAACTAGGCATACCGTATGAAAACAGAGGGCCTGTCGCACTAGGTGTGAAGGGGGTTGTGGCAGCCGCCATAGACAGGTTCGGTCCACTGTGCGACGTAGTTACGACTGAGACCATGGTGGCTCGGACCGACGATGACAAGTTAGGAGATGATTCTCCTATGGTAGCAACTGTGGTGGGAATGGAAGGATTCCCAGAAGAAGTAACGGCATTTGTTTCCATAGCTGTGTGAGGCATTGACTGGCGTTCGTAAAATTGGACTGGTACAATAACCGGTGGCCAGGTATCAATGGTTGGGGTTTCAACCGAGCCAAGATTGGCGGTTGATTCCTCCGGGAGTTGTTCGGGCACAAAGGTTTGTAACCCGGTCGCTTCGAAAGACCCTTGTTGGTCTAGCTTCCGCCTTAATGGTGGTGGGGGTGGCTCCAGTATAACCGGCGGCAGGCCCAGGAGCCTTCGTGATCGGCGGAGCTCAGGATCCTCCACTGTGTGAGAAGATCCAAGACACGCTAAGGTATTCTACACGTTCAAACAATAACACACACTAGAAAAAGAAGCCCCTAAGAGATAAGACAAGCAAACACTAAACTAGTTGGAAGAACAGTTACAACAACCAACACTAGAGCAACTTACCGGTGCAAGTGCAACTCGAACACGGAAGCACCCTCCGGGTATACTCTGCAAAGCGTGGCCCGATGTCTGTCCTAGGTACCGCGGTATACCCCCGCAATCACCTGTGTATGTCCCTAAAAAGATTGGCAACTAGGTTGCTAGCACGCGAACAATCACTAGGCGGGTACAGTCGAAAGTCGAGTAGACCACAATGAGCAGGGTATCAAGCCCGAAACCTGTCAAGGGTATCGAGAGAAAATGGTCCGGAAGACAACTGAGGACCTCGAACGGATTCGAGACCCACGAAGACCCGTGGAAAATGCAAACGATGGAATCCCAAAACAAGCCCTCGATATGTGTTCTCCACTACGCTTGGTCCGGCTTTGGAGGGGTTATCTCCGCTACCTTTCCGTACGCGACCTCGTGTTTATCCCCTGTGTTAGAGGGGGGTCCCGGATAACTTCCACGAAACTGGACTTCTACTCTCCCTATCACAGACTCTAATGTTTGGTTTTGAATGGCCTTGGAGAGTTTCGTCTCCAACCTAATCCAAGGCCCTAGACCTGAACTAGTGTGTGAACCCTACAAACAAAAAGTCTAATAGATTTTAAATTAGCGTTGCTTTTATGGGTTTTCTTACGTCACGGGGTATGAAGGTGAAACTGATGATGTGTAAAGACTAAAGCAAAATGAATGAAAAAAGCTGGAAACAAAAGACTTTTACTAAATGCAAAATTTTCAGCAACTTTTCACAAAGAAATATTTCTTTTTCTTTTCAAATTTTCTAAGATTTGATGCAGCAAACATGAAGGAATTTCGCTCGACTACGAGCTACTTATGCTCTAAATGCACTACAAAAACTTATGAACAAAAAGACTTCTCCCTAGCTAGTGATGCAGAAACACACTTTTCAAACAAAGAAGAAAATGAAAAGATTTTTTTTTTCTTTTTTTTTTATTTAAGTGCTAATCAAGCAAGCAACAAAGGGAAAATACCGACAAGCACAAAACCAAGAAAGAAAAATCCTGGATTAAAGCGCAGATTGCAAATAATCAAAGTAAAGGCATACAATGGCAATAAAGAAAACAAAGACTCTTAAGCTTGCCTAAAAACCATAAAGAAAAGTATTTTTTCTTTTTTATATTTTCTGTTCAACTATCAACTGAGAAAAAACAGGCTAAGGATAAGATGACCTAACCTACTGACTGTTCAACCCTAGACACAAACACCTAAGAGGAATACTTCTCATCAAAGGAGGGGATGAATGCCCCACCCTAAACAAAAAACAGCCTGTCAAGCACGCTACTGTCACTAAAACAGCCCGCGTGTGAACGCGTGCTGAGCTGAAATAGGACGCGTGTACACGCGGTCTAACCTTGTACAGGCCGCGTGTATGTATGACTTCTAAGACAAAGACAAAAATAGGCAGTCCAGACCAGGAAGAGGCCTCTAGTATTGACAACCAGGGTCCCTTGAAGGCTTGGATGCTTTTTCTAACAGAAAAGAAAAAATAATTGCAAGGAATAACCAAACACAAAAAGGACAAACTGAGACAGGACTATGAACCTGCAAGACTCAGACAAGATCCAGAAAACCCCTTAAGAATGTATAATTCTGACAGGGAAGAGGAGGACTGCCTCTTAAATATCTCTGAACTCCTACATGCCACTGCAACCTCTACAACTAGCGTTCACACACAGGCTGTAAGAGGTTAGGGCATGGGTACACACGTGCATGCCTTCTGCAGGCCGCGTGTACCTCTATGTGTTCCGACAATTACCGTCAAGCAACAGTCAGGGAAAACTAGTATAAAGAACCAGGCTCCCTGCTAGCTCAGGCCTTACAGAAAAAGATAGACAAAGAAACTGCAAATATAATCTTTTAAACTACCCAAAAAAACTCAATTAAATCCGAAAACCCTAAAGAGTATCTTCCCCAGTATGGTCGCCAACTCTGTTGTTGGGAAAAATACCCTACGGACTAGCAAACTAGGGTCAGACTTGCATGCAGATTTTGACCGTAAAGAAATTACTTTTTAACCTACCACCCGAAACTTAAACCCCTCTTTCACAATACATGCATGGAGAATTACTACTAACCTTGTCTCCGACGTTCGATGAAGATCCTCCATTGTGCTTTGACCACTTGCTTGCGCTGCTCCTTCCAAAGATAACCTGCAATCAAGACAAACAACTATGCATGCATGCTACTTTTCTACTAAAGGGTTAGAAATTAAGCATAAATTAACCAAATCATAGATAACTCATGCATTGGGACGGAAAAAGTATTCTTTTATTATTTGAAAAATGAATCAACTTACAATCAAAGTCGAGACGGGCCACCGCTCCTTGATCCTGATCCTGGGCTCCTCTTCTTCTGTCCTCCAACTGCTTTGCGTTAAATCTCCTTTGGCATGAGGAAAGGCTAAAGGGTTGGGACAATGGATTTGGAAAATGGGCAGAGTTTCTTCGCTATATTTTTTCCTCCTCCAAATAGTACCCCTACCCCTTCTTTTATAGGCTAGATGGAGCTAGGGTTTTGGATGAACTCTCAGCCATGCATGGCCGAGAGTTTTAGTTAACTGACCCATAGCTTTTTGTTCCGTCGGCAACTTTCCTTTTTTTGTGCTTTGTTAGGTACATGCGGGCTGTAGTGGGCCTGCCAGCATGCACACGCGTGCAGTAATAGGTTAGGGCGCGTGGGCCTTGACACAAGAGGATTTTCAAAGAGTTTGCTTAGCATAGTTTTGGCAAAGAAGGGATATGAGTTGGCTTGATGCCAGGTAAGCATGTGTGGTGCAATTTAGGGTTATAACAACGCTACTTGATGCTACTGGTCTTTTTGACTGGAGTTGCCAGGGTAAAGGTTTCAGCCGGTACAGATGTTTGTCCCTCTATTACCCTCAGGGGTTAAACTACAACGTTAGTCATTTTCCCAGGAAAAATCTATTCAATTTGGTCCTCGACAATGGCGCCATAATGTTAGCACTCTGTAAATCTGTTCGACTGATAGACATACGACAGAGGTAAGTTTTTCAACCAACTTTGAGACCCGAAACTAGCCTTTCGGATCTGGAGAGGGCTCTATCGGGAGACATGGTCTTAGCATGGGATATGGCTAGATTTAACACTGTCAGATAATAAATTCTGGTTTCATAGGCATAAGATAGTAGGACCTTGATCTATGGAGTTGATTCGAGGGAACAATGGAAACAAATGACTCGATGATTAAGCTTGAGAGGATAAAGGCTAAGCGAGCAACACTCTTCAGTGTAAAATCGTTGAGTGAGGCGGGGAAAAAACATAGAAAGCAACTCAGAGCACCACTGAGGATGAACTCAGAGTTAACTTTTAGAGGAAATACATTTTTTCTAAATGGCATGAACAGGGGGCGCTGTGCAGCAAATCCATAGGTTTGAAATTTCGTTCCAAATTAGACAGAAAAATATATGAATGAAGAAAACAGGAAGTACATATGCAAGGAAGGGAAAACAATACATCCAACTGCAACAATTAGAATCTTTTCATCAAACTATATGACTTTTGCATTAAGCTTCAAACGAACTCAAATTAGATTCAATAGATGTCGTCTATACTAAATTTTTCCAACCAACTTGGCTTACATCGAAAAGATCAAATATATAAACGAGGATGCCACTTGGGCTACCCTACTCTTTTAACTGCTATCTCTACAAACTAGGAAACTGACTGTTCTGCGTTACAAAACTCTTCACATGAGGTTTTCCAAAAATAAACAACGAATACATCTGGCTACATCATGATTGTTTGTAATCCGTCATGGGGATTCGTTTATCGATCAAGTATCGTCATGGGGAATGGTGTGTCAATGCTTTCCTTCGACCATATATCTGGGTGGACAAATGTTTGTCAAAGTCCCGCTGTCTGCTGTAACGACTTTGATTTTCTGTCACGCGCTCATTTTCCGGGGGAAGTGCGCGCAACGAGTGGCTGTAGACAGTCACGACCGTTATTAAAATGGAAAAAATGTCTTGGGTGATGTCTCCTTCAAAATTGTCAATATTTTCCTTCTGTTTGTGAATACAGGAACGAACTCGGCTAATCTTGTTTCTTTTGCTCGCTGGCGAGAGCTGCGCAGGCTATCTCTTCGGCCGCTTCACATTCTCTGGAGTGTTTGGCATACCTTTCTTCCGACAGCTACTGTGCTTCGTGCAACTGTACAATCATATCTTTTGCCTCTCTGAGCTGTGTTTTGAGCCACGTCACGTTCCCTTCGTGACCTTGCACTGCTGATTCTTCCGTGGTCTTTGTTGCCAGCTTTTGTCTCAGCTCCCTGTTCTCTTGGTATAGTTTGACGATGGCTAGCTTCGATAGATTCGTTATCTTTGCTTGCTTAAGCTATTGAGATGTCTCTTGATCATTTGTACTTGCGACATCCATCCTCCTAATTCTGCTCCCACTTTCTCAGCTGGTACCTTCCAAAGGCTTCAGGCGGACGACGCGCATAAGTAATTGTTCAACGATCGGTCGTGCACGTAGATCATTTGAGATTCGAGTCTCCCTAGCTTCCTTGGCCTGCCCCTTCTCTGAGGTATCCATTGTTGGGGAGACAAGGCTTCCACTATCCTTCCTTCCTGTGTAGTTCCTTCCACTCCAAGTTCTACGCGATGTGATGTCGTCGTTCCCGTGGGTAAAGGAAAAATCCCTCTTTTATCCTTGTGGATGCCTGTTGTGAGTGAGAATGAATCCCAATCACTTTGGTGTTCGGGTCT
This sequence comes from Picea engelmannii, assembly GCA_009831015.1. Classification (NCBI taxonomy): domain Eukaryota; kingdom Viridiplantae; phylum Streptophyta; class Pinopsida; order Pinales; family Pinaceae; genus Picea; species Picea engelmannii. The sequence goes on along the minus strand of ML782112.1, from coordinate 1,352,712 downwards.
GGTGATTTTTCCACTTCGCGCACCCTTCTTTATGCTTTGAGAGGTTACCATGGCGCGACTAGTATTTATCTTGCGCGTAGTGGATCTGACGAATGCCTAAGATGGAGAATTTGATCGACTTGGGCCTACATGAAAACTTACTGACAGAGCCTGAATCTGATTTTGCGAATAACATGGGTGCAACACCTTTGGGATTTATAACAAATCGGGCGGAAGGAGGAATCGTGCCAAGGAACAGTGAATTCATGGCGACTGGATGTTTCGAATCGAATTGCATATTTTCCATGGCACATCCCCACATGTAAGGTATATACGATAAGGGTTGTAGGGCATACATGATACGAACGCCGTGATTTTTCATTTCCTCGGCCTTCATAATGAGCTGATAATAGTTTCTGCACTTGCCGACACGACTTCCATTAACTACTTGACTTGACCTGGGGCACGTAGAGGCTACCTTTTAACATGACCCGACTCTTTGGGAACAACATACCCGTACCATTTACGCATGTTTTAACTTTGACAACCCTTCCCGCTTCCAAAGGCCAACATGCCACTTGCTGACTTCGACCTCTTCACTGTTACGTACCTGACTTCACATGTTTGGACACATGGGCCATAGCCTGACCGAAAACCGACTCTAACTGAAAGAAAAATGGCAGCGCTAACATGGTGGGAATCTTATTATCGGTTGGAAAATAATTGTAATTCGATAGGCCTTCGGAAGAGATGATGCTTCTTAAGATTGGTTCAAAATCAATTCAAAACCACTTGTGGCTCAAGCAGGGGGTGGGATAAATATGCCAAGTCTTGGCTAAATCATTTTGGAATAAAGGAAGAGATTGCTCTGCAGAATAATGATAATACAAAAACTATTATCACATCTAAATTTAAGGAGAAATTGTGGTGTGATAAACAATTATAAAATAAAAGAAAATTAAGATACTATAAGGAGGTGATCAACCCTAATATAGAAGATCAAAATTATCTCTCTGTTTAAACTAGAGCAAAGAAGAAAATCAACATTGCTAAGATAAGGACAAACTCTCAGAAGATCCATAGTGAAACAAGGCTTTGAACAATTCATAAAACCTCGTGGGACGAAAGAATTTGTCATCTTTGTGATACTAAGAGGGTTGAATATGAAACACACTTCTTCTTAGAATGTCCTGTGTACACCAACATTAGATCAAAATTTCAAAATATTTGTTACAATAATGACCTTCCTAACCTTATAACTCATCAAAACTTAGGTGATTTAGGAACACTTCTCTTAAATATTTTTTAGTGCAAAAATAAAATTCTAAAGAAAACCAAACAATTCCTTACATTTCTCAACATCGGATAGACCAAATTTAGTCTTAGTGGATGTTAATCATCATCATCAATTTATATTTGTTTTATGTTTATTTACTTTATCTTTTATTAATTATTTATTCATCCATATTATTATATTATTTATCCCTTATCTTTATTTATGGATATAAAAATAAGATTTGAAGATAGAATGATCAGATCAATCAACAGTATTGGGGGGAAACCTAAAATTAAAAATACTATTTATTCTAAAAGGTTTAATTCCAAAGAATTAATATATTGGATAAGAGAAATGGAAAATTATCTTTAACTTGAACAAATTAAAGATCCTACGAGGGTTAGGTTTGCTTATACAAGGTTAAAAAGTCATGCTTCTTTATGGTGGGATAAGTTGCAATTGTATAGGGAGTATGTAGGAAAATGGAGAATTAAACCCTTGAAGGTAACAATAGAAAATTTGATAAGAAAATTTCTACTCGTAGATTATGCTTTGAATATGTTAAAAAAATTGGAGGATTTGAAGAAAGTGAAGATGACTATAAAAGAGTACACCAAGGGATTCTATAGACTTTTTATAAGGTATGGACAAAATGAGGAGAGTCCAAAATCCATTGCTAGGTATGTGAATGGTTTGAGTTATGCCACTCATGATGAATTTTATGTGTTAAATTTTTGTTTAATTCTAGAGGCCTATTAAGTAGCATTGAGAATCGAGGTGAAATTATAGAGAAAGAAGTAGACCATGAGGAGAGGTCAAGGATTGGGAGAGGGTATCATAGAGAAAAGAAAGAGGAATGCAAAATAAGCTCCAACGTCATGGATTATCCCCTTGAAACAAGATTTGATGCTGAGAAAGGAAGAGGGCCAACAATAGGTAGAGGTCAAGGTTGTAGATTTGATGGAATTTTCTTTAGTTGTGGAGTGCAAGGCCATATGGAATTTGAATGCTCAGATTTTTCAAGGGAAGGAATAAAACAAGACGGAAGAACTCATATTGTTGAAGGAGAACCAACAATAGAATAAAGTGAAGAAATAGATGTGGGGTTAGAGCAAGATGATTTTTTTTGAATCATAACTCTCCTTTTAACCAAAATGGTATAACTTGAAGACATGATGTAACGCAATTTTTGCATTTAGTCATAATGTATCTATTTGTTGCATGTTAAGTTGTTGATTTGGAATCGATATTGATGTTGCAACAAGTAAATGACAACAAAATTGAGAAAACAAGATTCCAATGAAATTTTTGGTGTCTAAAGACACCATTGCACTGAAGCACAAAGAGCATGCTCCATAAGAGTGCGGATGATCTCACAGTTCCCGTGATGATAGAGTGATCCATAAGGATCATCTATAAATATTATTGGACATGGACCAAACCAAACAACCATGGGACCACATCATTGTAATTGTCCACAAAGAGTGGATCTGAAATTCGAATGTGGACATGATGAATGCATATTTTAGTCGGTGGTTGGTTTTGGAAAATGTTCAACTCCCTTGATCTGATAAGGTGAGGTACAAGGAATCCGAAGGTTCCAACACCCCCTTACAAACTCATCTTGGAGGGAAATACAAATTATATAACAATCACCCCCTTAATTTATGCGGACGACAAACTGATCAAGTATGGTACAACAACATTCCTGAAGAAGTCTGAACATTGTCACCATCAACACTGATCAAACACCATAAAGAATCCATCCAATTCATCAGATAAGTTTCCAAAAACAATATCTAAAACACAGTCCTAGTTGACCAATCGACTAGATAACAAAACATCACGGGTGAGTCGATTAATCGACTAGACAAGAAACTTTCAAGATAATCAGTCTTTGTCAATCCAACAGTCTTTGCATCACATAGGTACTATAATAAGTGGTACTCACCCCTTAAACACAATTGAGAGATCATTAAGTAGCAACAATAATCAAAATATCATTCAACCCTCTTGTCGATAAAAACTCAGTTGATGAATACTCAATCAAAACTCTAATCGACTGCCAGCTCTGGTTGAAGCTCGGTCAACCATGCTAAATGAATCAATGGAAAGAAAGAGGAACAAGTATGATCATACAGTCGACAATGCACGTCTATATGAAGTCCTCAAGTATCTATTCATATTGTTCCATGAATTAGACGTGGAAAGTCTTGGGTGCCATGTTGAAGCCATGTTGTGGCTTGGGTGCCAATCCTTTGCAGAGATTTGACCGAAGACCAAAACAAACCATTTTTTATTCTTTGCCTCGTGGCATTTTATGATTGGATTAATGGGATCCTCATGGGTTAAACTAGAACACTTCCAAATAAGTCAATGCCAATTTTAATAATAATTTATTATCTTTAACAAATGTAATTTTAGCAGCAATTCCATCTTGATCTTTTAATTTTTATTTTATTTTATTTGAAACCTTAATTTGTATTCTATTGGATAAACATGAATTTGATTTAATATTCCTAATTAATATCTTAGACCCTTGGTCCTAACTAACAACAATACTAGGCATTTCCTCGACAATAACAATTAGATACTTCAAAGTGTAGTCTTTAACAACTTTATGTAAATGATGCAAACTAATGTTATCCATGCTGGGTTGTTGACACTATGATCGAAACCCTATTCTTTTTGAAATACATGCAACTTGAATTGTTTATCTCCACGATGGTAGATGTACTCAAATGTTATGAATGGTCGCTAGTTGCGATGACTTATCCCGTCTACAATTTTCAAATGATGGGTATAATGGAGAATGCCTTGTGGGTGTGTATTATGACACTCATGATTTTGTTTTCTTGTGAGCCTTGATTTTTTTTATATTGAATTTTCCCCTCTCGAGTGTTGAAACAATATTTTCTTACGATACACTCCCACGATGTAATATCCCCCATTTTTAGAACAAGACTAAAATTGAAATATTTTTTTATTTTTTTTCATTTGTTATACCAAAAAAAAAATCAAATGTTAAATGTACGTCAATAGAAATGAATGTATAATAAAATAAAAATCAGTTATTCTGAACTATTTGAATGCTTTAGCCAACGATGTGAATCATCCGTATTAGGACAAGTTTATGTACTAAGAATTTAGATACCACAACCAACAAATTTGTTGGAATTTTTTTTCATGAACTTTGTGTTTAAATCTATGAAATATTATAAGAATATTCTCATTTAATAAGTTGATTAGGAGCACTCTAGAGGTTCTAGAGGATTTAAATAGATTTTATCATGAACTTTGTGTTTAAATCTATGAAATATTATAAGAATATTCTCATTTAATAAGTTGACTAGGAACACTCTAGAGGTTCTAGAGGATTTAAATAGATTCTTCATTTGTCACTATATGATTCTGAACTCTAATTTTTTTAGATCAGCTTGAAGTTCTGATCCTAATTCTAATTTGATGATTTGATCTTGATATTAAGTCTGATCTTGGGTCACACATTTGTTGAGAGGATAAAATGTGGTTTTGATAGGTTGATTTGTTAAAATATAGAGCTATGTACTATGTACTCCATAATTGTAGCAATATTGGTAAATAAAAAGGGGGAAGCTATTGATATTCAACTTAATGTTGTATTGTCATTCTATAAATTTCTAGACAAAATTGAAATAAGAATTTAGTCAATAAAACATCAAGATTTAAATGTCATCATAAAATCTTAGGACCACAAAACAAGTACTCAACGTCACCTGAATGAAAATAATGAAGATGACCAAGCAACAACAGAGATGTACCATTGATAGGGTCACTTATTACATCCATAAATGAACTTTCCTAATGAGTCTCTAATTAAAACTATATGACTAAATTTTGCATAAATTCAATTGATTGTATGGATTGAATAGTAACACCCCCACATTATAGAGATGCTTAAATAAATCATACTCAAAACATAGAAAATCCAAAAAACGTATAAAATTTAAATTATATTGGAAAAACATCCACTAATTTGAATATGCCTTTCCAATTCATCAATATCAATATTAATACCCACACGATATGTGAAGCAGAATTGAAAAAACATACACCATAAAAACCTCTAAACTCTTGAATAAACTGAATAACAAGCAAACTTGAAATAAAATTATATGTTGAAGCATAATATAGAGTTGTTAGCATGTGAAGGGAAAATGCAAATGATAATCAAAATGCATAGACATAGTTTCTATGCTTGAAGGAAAACTAACTTTAATTTGAGATTTCAAAATTGTAAAAGGTTTCCTAAAGTTGCAACAAAGAGTGAAATAAAACCTATAAACTAGTACAGCGCAAGAAGCAAAATTTGTAAAGTAGACACATTAAAATAATATAATGATATAGATAGATATTAAAATTTCAAATATGTAATGTTCAAAATTTTCTAAAGTTACTCTTTTTTATTTAGAAAGTAATAGACTGTAAGAGAATATAGGCTCCAAATTCTATGTGATACTTGCAAAAATTCTATGTGATACTTGCAAAAGAGGAAAAGCACCATGAAAAGAGAAAGAGATAAGCTTTTGGTTGTCTAAAGAACATACCATTTTCAATTAGAAAGACACCCATACAACTCTATGATTTATGAGTGTTGTAATCCTTTCTATAGGAGATCCCAACTACAATATACCAAAGATATTCACCGGAGGTAGGACATAATATTATACCATGCCCTTACAATGTATATTCCTATCTAAAATTTCTAAGACACTATTTAATTTATCTATAACACTAATACATGACTACACAAAAATATGATCGCCAAAATTCCTATCTAAAATTTTGAAGACACTATTTAATTTATCTATTAACACTAATACACTAGTACACAAAAATATAAACATCTAAAATTTCTAAGGCACTGTTTAATTTATCTATAACACTAATACACGAGTACACAAAAATATGAGCGCCAAAATTTAAAAGAAAAAGACCCGTCTACCAAGCCAAATAGTAAAATTCATGGATTTAAAATTTCTCGAGTAGTCAACTAAACATTGCAAGAAGAAAACCGATATCATTTTGGGCTGTCCAAAGTGAAGTTTATGTGGAACTAAAGGGAGCTATTCACATTGTATGATAGTTTGTAGATGACATTTTCCAAAAATATGATTAGAAATTCAATCCACATACTCATGACATGCACACATTCCCAGTTATATGTGTAGAAAAACAAATAGGGTGTGGCATGATCAATTCTATATTTTCATTTGGTTATCATAGGTTTAGATTTCCATCCTCACCTAGTCATTGACATTTGGTTCCTACTACACATTTCGGAAATCTCATAGTGAAATCTCCCCAACAAATATAAGGCATGAATGAGTTAGTGAGAGAAGATAAGAGGTTCCTTCTTTGGATTAGTAGCCGGATGAGGAATTTGGTAAATTCAAGAATGGTCTTAGGTTTTCCTTTGATCATCCATATCCAACTATTAATGTAATGTTTGTCCCTGATAAATAATACCAGAAGTCCAACCTTCTATCCACCAATGGAAATCTACATGAATAATTTAGCATGCACATTAGAAATACTGAAATAAATTATAAATGAAATCTACTGAATAATTTCAATTTATTAATCCATAAACCATACATGTGTTATAATCAATGTATATAAATAATTTCTAGCATGAAGATGAAGAACTTATCTATGTTGAAGTATGAACATTGAGCAACTGACTGAGATGGAGCAATTTTCCACCCAATTGTAGGTAGTCTCACCACCACCTAGCCAAGCTATGCTACAATAAGAGTGAAGAAGAGAAATGAAAAATTCTCATGGCAGTCTCTCCATCTCAAGGGAAAGAAGGTTACTAACGAAGTGTCTCACTGCTGATTTTTTGATGACATAACAACTCTTTGGTACCTACAATACATGTCCCACACAACACACGAAAATTTCTTCCTTCTCTGCTCAATAGTACCTCAAAAGTCCCTCCCTCTAGAGATCTTCATTATGGGCATAGAAAGGTCCAAGATGATGTCTATTAACTCCAACAATTTCAAGGTTCTAATGACTTCCTTTCGTGGATGTTCCATCCTATAGTGTGGAAACCTTTTATTTCCAAGAAAAAACTCTCTTTTCCTCTCCAAAAACCAACTCCATTTTCCCATTCTAATTTCTCTTCTTTGCATGAGTGAAACATGTCTAGAGAGTCCTAATTTAACTCTTCCTAGTTCCTAGAATACAGGGAAGCAATTTGCTTGAATGTAGAAGGTGATGACCTAGATCTAGGAGTTGGTTTCCTCCACTTTTCTTATCTCCAATTTAAACTATAGGCTAGGCTCAATATCATAAAAGAATGAAGGTTACAATAATGGAAAGATGGATAGAAGAAGAGACATATGATTCTAGGCATGTAAAAATTCCCTTAGATCCCCTCATCTTTCACCTCTCGTGGTATCATAGAATTTTTAGGTGCTCATGATTAGTCTATCTTGGTTCTTTTATTAATTGAAAAATAACAATGTTTAAAAGTATTCTAAATTACCATGTAATATCTACCTCACGTTGTAAATAAGGCATAATAAGAAAATGTATATGCAAAAAATTTAAACATATACAAAATCAAGTTCAAATCATTCAAAAGGGTTGAAACCATGGCATTACATCCCCTCCCCCTTGGAATAACACCATCCTCAATGTTCTTTGATTGTTGTGATGTTTATGTCTTCATTCTTCAACTATACCTACAATGTCATCCTCTTCATTGTCTTGGTATGCCTCCAAACTTTTATCATTCTAATATATGCCTACAACAATCATCAAAGTAAACATGAATATCATAGCCATTCCTATGCATTCAATATTTCATCAATTTGAATTCCAACCTATGAATTTTAAGTTCATAATTGAAGCATATATTCATAACACAAGGTAAAGTATGTAATTTATCCCAATACTTATTTGTATGAATATGCATTTGCTCCATATGGCTGCCACAAACAAGATTAAACTCATTATTTTCTTGAACACACCAAATGTATATAATGCACTCATGATCCCAAACAACATGTAACATGAATCTCTCACAATATATTCATTCAATTCACCTCTTCCTTGTAGTCACTTGTTGGGCATGGTGTTATGTTTTCATTGATGTCAACAATGGTTAATATGGGTTTATCATCTAGACAAGTCCATTCAGACTATAACTTTGTTAAAGTGCCCTGCTATACCAGTTGCAAGAGAGATTTGCAAGAGCATTAACTCTGACGAAGCAGATGGAGTAATGAGAAGACTGAGAAGATGTTTTTTGCTTTTGAGGCATACAAGGCTGAAGTTGTCCCATAGAAATAAAAAAAAAGGATCAAAATATGGTGCTAAAATAAAATACAATAATTATATATGAACAAAGGTCAAAAGGAACATGTTCCAAATCTACCAAGGTTCTAAATTCTCTATTTATTATAGTGATATATTCTATAATCATTATAAGTGTGAAAATTGCAGGAATCGACAACAAAGAACGAAAAACAATGTTGATCATTAGATCAAAATAAGAGCACGATCAGACAAAGGAATCGACAATGAATGGTGAAGAAAGAGGTTGATTGACCGATGATCAATGGATCAAAATGGAATCACGATCCGACGGCTCGAAACTTTTTCCGCAAGTCTGCTGCACACCCCCCCAAAAATGGCTAAGTATCATATTCTATCGGTCAGACTCATATAAAGAATCACTTAAAAATATCTAAGTATAGGTTCATTTTGGAGGTAGTGGAAGTTGGGCGTGCATATTGATGACATCCGAGAAGACATGTGAGTCCGCGAGTCCACGAATCTGAGAAGAATCACTTAAAAATTTCTAAGTATAGGTTCATTTTGGAGGTAGTGGAAGTTGGGCGTGCATTTTGATGACACCTGAGAAGAAAAGTGAGTCCGCGAACTTGCCACATAAAATAATTCTAAGTAAAGCCCATGTTTGAAATGAATGAGGACCATCCACTCAACGGTTGATTAAATCCAAACCGTGGATCTATCTAAAGCTCCTAGGAAATCCAGGATTGTCCACTCAATGCCTGATTAAAACCCAACCATCAGATCGAGGTGCAATAAATATAGTGAGAGGTTCAAATCTAACTGTTCATCGGGACGATAGATCTATGGTGGAGATGTAGCACGCATTGATGAAGTGAGAAGAGGTTAATGGTAAGGTCGAAATCCACGTAGGTGGTTTGTAAATTACCACAGTAGACACATGGTAACATCCCGTGAAGACTGATACCTCGATAATGGGTTTCTAAAACCATTCTTTGATCACCCGCACCACGAAGAGGATACCATGAGTGGTAAGTGGTAATCCCATACATATTAATATGTCATTGGTCACAAACGTCGGTCCTATGGAGTAAAGAACTTAGCGTCAGGGCTACAAGGGTGTTAAAAGATCCAATTAGACCATAGTTTAGCGCGTGGTCTCATGGCGAGTAGTAAAGGTTGGTTGCACAATTAAATTAACCCACGATGAAGGTGCTAGATTGAGTTTGTAGCTCATGGTCTCATAAAGTAAGGACCTTTAAAAAGGAAACTGCTTATCCACGAGACTTAGCCTAACCAAGGTCACCCAATTACTTAAAATAATAATAATAAAGGAATACTTTTTTTATTAGAAAAACATTATTATTGAATAAATGAAAAGGTGCGATAGTTCATTATCAAAAGAATACAATGGTTCAAATTAATACACCTATTGGAGGATTATTTAAACATAAAGATATGATGAAAGGAAGACGTCTCTGTGGTCTAATTCAGAAGATCAAAACACATACAGAGTCCAAGGAAGAACTTGAAACATTCACATGAAGTGAGGGTGGAAGGGAGGTACAAGGGAGGATTGAAGTCCTCTACAGGTTGAAGCATGAAACATGGAGTTGGTGCTTCCTCAAGTTGGTGCTCGAAAACAAGAGTATTGGAGTCCTCTATAGGTTGGAGCTTGATCTACAGGGAGTTGGTGCTTCCTCAAATTGGTGCTTGGAAAATAGGGGATGAGTGTCTCCTTGAGAGTTGGTGCTCAAAAGAAGAAAGATTGGTGTCTCTTAAAAAACTGTAACTTGTAAATGAAATATAATTTTTATGATTGTCACATTTAAAATTCAGAGTTCTGTACATTCTTGTTGATAAATTCTTATAAATTAATAAAAAATTAATTTACTTTGAGAAAAAGAAGCAATATTGATTCAACCCCCCCTCTCAGTGTTGAACAACATTCCAACAATTGGTATCAGATCAGGTTCCTTCACCACAATCTAACCACTTGAAGGAATATTATGAGAAATCCAATGGATCAACAATAAGTAATTTCCTCCAATAGAGCACCATTGTGCAGAGTAAATGATTATGCATTTTGGAGTATAAGGATGAAAAGTTATATGATGGCTCTTGGATGTGATGTTTGGCTATCTGTGGTAAATGGTTACACTGCACCAACTACTGCACCTTCAAATGTTGCTGCAAAGAAACTATGTGTTGACACTCAGAACTGAAATGGGTTGCAACAAATCAATCCCGAGGCAACCTCGAACCACTTTGGATTAGAAGCTGCCCTCTTCCAACCTGAGAGGGATCTCTCGAAAAATGTCACAATAGGAATTTAAATAGCATGAAAAAGGTGGGCAGATTTATGGGTGAATGATGGTCTTGGATTTTTGGAGTTTGGGGGTTAAACCAGGGAAATGGTCCATTGGGCATGGAGTCAAATGAAAACCGAGAAAAAGAGACAATAGCAGAGATCAAATAACTTGCGGAAAGTGAGGCAAAGTAAGTCTATCTTTCGGCGCTTTGATAAATCATGATGCGATAGCGGAAAGAAAAAGGAAAGGCCGACGAAGCAGAGGATATATGCAAAATTCTGAAAATGCATATTGGTCTTACACCACTGATAGCTGGTGCAGAGGAAAGACAATAAACAATTACATAAAACCCAAATCCATTCATTATAGTAGTGGTCATACTAAAGTATAACGAAGCACATCGGTTAGAAGAAAACAAAATGTAATGCGGTCATGATGGATTAAGGAAGACATAAAGATATGGTAAAGACAATTTTCAACTGTGAGTAAGGAACATATAAATGCAGTCCAAACAGATTTAACACAACTAAAAAAAAGAAGAACATGCTGAAAGAAATCGACCGTGATGAATCTCACATTCGCAAGTAAAAAATCTTCTTTATTACTCCATTAATGGCTTACAAAATCTCAGCAATTACAATAGGAACCCTCTTCATAGAGGTTTCCCCCCCAGTGCTGCACTCATGCGCGCCCCCCCCTTTTCTATTACCAACATCAGTATTTTTTTTAAAAGAGAAATCTAGACTCTTTGTGTTCCAGGAAACTGAAACGGTTTGTCTTCTGGACTTCGTGACTACCAGATGTTCTGCCGTTACAAACATTGGTGTGCGCTGTCAAAATGTTGCCACTCTTATCAGTAGTGTTTTTGTGATTATGATTGTTAGAAAATAATCGAGTATGGTGGCACTTCTGAACTACAACAGTCGCAGGAGGTTGATAATTTGGCTCAAGTGATGCACAGGCCTTGCGGATGGCATCTAATTCATATAAGAGTACTTGATAAAACTGGCAGTCACTCGCACCATCTCTGTAAAATATAATTCTTAAAGGCTTCTGTCCCGTAGCTTTTCAAAAAGAAATTAAGAGCTCCCTTATCATGCCACCAAATACAGTGCCCCTCACAAGATCCTGCCAGGTATTAAATAAATCTTGGATCAGCTCTTGCCAGTATGCCTGAGCACATACTAAGCCTGCATACTTTGTGACTTCTGGATAATCTTGAGATGCAACACCAACTGCTATGAATGGACTGGAATCTTCTCCATTCTCTGGATGAGTTACGTCTGCTCCAAAAAATTATGGTCGGTATATCGCTAACTAAAGGTATTCTACAACTGAGAGCATCTAAAAGTACAATGTTTTTACCATACCAGAGATTTGGCACATTTGAGCTAACTCGTGACAAAATCCAAGAGCAACACTTTCTTGGACACCCCGCGAGAAGTTGATACAAGCCCAGTGGTTGACTGTGCCTCCATTCACCATTTTCTTATTCATCATGTTCCACAGAGGGAGATTGGAAGCTCCTGGAACGAAGGCATGAATTGGAATAGACAGGAAAGCATACAAGAGAATAGAGTCATCCCAGGTTCCTTATCGATCCATTAGCTCAAACTGGATACTTTTGGATTGAATCTGGCGCTTGCTCCTGTATATTAGAATCAACTCCATTGAACTGATAGACCTTCGATTCAGTGTCCAGAAGAATAACATCAACGCCATGAACCTGCCGATCAAATTCAGTGATGGACCTTTCATATATAAAGGTGTTTTGGAAGCCGGCCGAGACTTATGATCTACATCTTCTGCTGAATTATTATCTATGCAAAGGTCGGACGATGAGTTGGATGGAGCCGAAACCTTCAGTCCCGAAACCACATGGGATTGGGAAATCTCGTCGAATAATGTGCTAACTGGATCATGACTGTTGGAATTAACTGCTGCCATTAACGATGATGATTTGGGGCTTCCAAGGAGCTCTAAGGTTCTGCTCATCAGAAAGCATTCAGCTTCATGTGCATCCAATTTAAATATGTCCTCATCCTCGTAGTCATACTCGAACTGATCTCCATCATAGTCATTCATATTTTCTCCCTGCAGAGAACCCTCGAAGACTTCAATCGATTGTCTATGTAAACGAGAGAGATTCCAGCTGAAATAGCCCCCGTTTTCTTTGGGGGACGCTGACGATCTTCTAGTCAAATTAGAGGGCAATAAAATTGTAGTAGAAGCACGGTGGGTGCTTGTAGGCACATGACCCTTCAATTCTTCTTCTACCTGCATTAGTTTGGTTAACTCTTTTGCAATTGCAACTCTCACCTCAGTTTTCTTCCTCACACCGTCGGCCACCGCATGCAAAATCTCGTCTTCTGTGGAAGGATAGACGACCACAACAGCTTTGCAGGAGATTCTGTCGGGCCATGTGTCATAACCGTTCGAAATTGCGCAGAAGGAATCAGAATTGTTGCAGGTAACCGGTGGCTGATGCTGCAGAATATGCCATGACCTCACAACGTGTAGTAACGGCTCCTCGCAAGCTCCACCAACCTTCCGAAAAAATAGAGTGCGCCCCCGACCTCTCACACTGTTTAAATGGAAGGGCAAATCAAACTATCCATCTAGGTCATTGAAGTGTTCTAGCGCATTTTCATGGAATTCAACAACTGCCAAATGCTGTGCTAGCTCTTTGAAATGCTTCTGTCAACGCTTTAAACGCTGCCTGATTATTCTCTGGGGGTATATTCATAGACTTGTTATCAATGAAACAAACAATCTGAGTCATCGCAAGCTCATCGCTGACGTGGATCAGAACAAGTTCGAGACTTTGTTTCTCCGTTTGCATCACTGTCATGCCATCTTAACCCTTCGACTATCAACTGAATCTCGTCAATTTGTCCTTTATATATGTCTACTAATCGCAGAGAATTGCAAGCTTTTCACTGCTGTATTAATGAGTCATTGTTGTAGAAAAAAATATCATCCAATTCTGTTGAGAATCCGTAGGCTCCCATGTTATTGTTTTCGGCATTGAAGGTATTCATCCACGCATATAATTGAAGGATTCTGTACCTCCGTTTATGACAAGTGCTGCTGCAGTCACTGAGAACATCACGACCAGCATTACTAGAGACATGAAAAGAGGCGATGCAGTTATTTCATAGGGACTTGCATTATCTGTTTCTGAACTCTTGGGTGTGACAAAAAACCTTGTTTCTAACAATCCAATAGATATGAAGAATGCTTCCAGATTGCCCAACAAGATGCATTTGATATCCACCAAAACCGCTCGTCATTCCACCTTCTTTGCTTGTTCCACCACGCCTTTTCCCACAAAAATAAAATTAGCAGTCGAAGCTATCTTAGATTTGAACCAAAGCAAGGCATTCTAACCTTGATTATACTGGATTTATGGAGGCATGGATGGAAAAACTGATTTATTAGATATCTATGATGTTTATCATAAAAATCTTAGTAAGATCTCGACCATTTGTGAAAGTTCTAAGCTACTTATAATATGAAAGATATGAGACTAAGAATGGCATTACAGACAACTGATAGAGAACATGCGGAATATTGCCTTCATAGTTGTAGTTCATCAACATCTGTTTGCAGAGGCTAAAGCATGATGTCAACTTCACTCAAATCAACATCTTCTACCATGACTGGATCCCACTTTGGATTCTGGTCCTTGTCAATGAGTATTGCACGAACACCCTCAACAAAATCATTCCGTGGTGAACTTCTTAGAGCTATGCGATACTCCGCTTTCATGACACCATCTAACTTAGAAATATCATTTTCATGATCTCCATGTGCAACTGCTATAGCCGAAAGATGTTTGTGCGTCAAACAGAGAGAAAATGGAGCACCTTTTCCCAGTCCTAAAAGTGCATCTTTTGCCCAGTCTGCCACTGTTGATTCAGAAGAAAGTTGCTGCTTTCTCAGTTCTTCTATCGATGCCACAACTGACTTGTCACTACTGAAAGATGCTGTAATTGCTGGTAAGAGAGCCTTCAGTTAGAGACCCTGACTCAGGTTCTTTTGTGATTATCTGTCAATAATTTCTGCACTGTTTCATGTGGATCATCTGACAAGTCTTGCTGAAGGAGACTCTCCTTTAATGAAGCTAGATTTGTTGATGGCACATAATGTGTGCCTAAACCCACATAAAGAGCATCTGTAGGGCTTGAAATCCTTTTCCCAGTCAATGCAAGGCAGGCACCAAGAGCTCCTTCTCCTGGACTCCTTGCTGCTATGTAAGCAAATCGAACATCAAGAAACAGGCCAATTGCATTTTCTGGCATTGCAGGAGGAGTCCTCTCAGTAATGACTCGGTAACGACCATGACCAGAAAGTCCAATTCCAAAACCCATTGTTACACCATCCATAAAAGAAATGTAGGGCTTTTCATAATGAGCAATTTTACAAATGAGAGTATACTCTGCCGAGAAGACCTCTTGCACAAGATTAGTGTTTTTGTCTTCTTTTATAGCAGCAAATACACCTTTTATATCCATACCTGCAGAAAAAGCCCGAGGTGAACTGCCCTCAACAAGAACACACTTGACCTTAGGGTCAGTAGCCCATTCATCCAGACACTTCTTGTATTGAATGTCCATCTCTTGGGCAGTACAGTCGATTTTGATATCTGTTACAACACTATGCAATGATAATTCAAGGGTTGTTAATGCAATTCTGGGTGGATTAGCAAACCCCATATTTGTAAAAGTGATGCATTGTAAATCAACAAAAGAAATTTGGGACAAACTTAAATTCATCTATGAAGCAGATGGAAAATTCAAGAAAGCAAAACTTCAAACATATAGAGAGAAGTTTGAGACTCTGAATATGAAAGAGGAAGAAAACATTGCAAAATATTTTCAAAGAGTGGATGAAATAGTGAATTCAATCAGAGCATTGTGAGAAGAGCTAAAAGACAAAATTATCATACAAAAGGTGCCGAGATCATTACCAATGAGATATGATGCCAAGGTATCTACCTTGGAAGATCGAGAAGACATTGACAAACTTACAATGGATGAACTTCATGGGATGCTTATAGCCTATGAGATGAGAACCGAGCAAGAAACGTCATCAAAATAGAAAACAACTTTCAAGGCATCAAAAGAAACAAAAACCACGAGCATGTGCCAAATGAAAATCACTTAGACAAATCAGATGAAGAAGAGGCTAACTTTATAAGGAAACTCAAGAAAGGGTCTGAGAAATACAAAGGTAAGTTACCCCTCAAATGTTTTAATTGTGGAAAAGTTGGACATTTTGCCTCAAAATGTCCCTATCCAAAGCAGGAAGAGAGTGATGATGAAGAAACTAAAAATAATAAAGAATGTAAAAAGAGAAAAATTTGAAACACGAAGAAATTCTACAAGAAAAGAAAAACTTCTACTCCAAAGAAGACAATAGTTCTTTTGACATGAGTGAAGATGATGAGACAAAACTTTTATTTATGGGCATAGAAACTCAAAATAATGCTGATGATGATAATGAAGAAAAATATGAAGTTGAAGGAGAAGTAAACCTTGAAGGAGAAATTATTAGTGCTCTTGAAGAATTGAGAAAATATAAAAAGAAGAACAAATCATCAAGAGAACAACTATTAATATATGAAGAAAAACAAAAATAAAGAGAAAAAGAAGTTTCAATAACCATCAATAAATGAGAGAAAATCATTATTGACTTGAAGACTCAACTCCAAAAAGCTGAAAGAATTGAAAAGGCCATAAGTAAACAACTCAATGAAAAACAATTATACTGTGAAAAGCTAGAGGGTGATTTTTTTTTTCCTAAAAAGAGAACTTGAGAAAGGAAACAACCAATTGAGATTTGAAAACAATTCAAGAATCTTGGATGATATTCTTAACAGTCAAAGATCATCAAGAAATAATTCATGAATGGGTTATGATGAAAATAAATCTAACAAAGGATCTAAGTCTACGTCTCAAGAAACTAACAAACCCCCAAAAGTTATGCAACTGCACTTCAAAACTCTTTCAAAAAGGAAGAAAGAAAAATAAACACTGGTTCTAGTTAACAAAAATTTCCTCTCCCTTCAAAAGAAAATGAATATAGAAATAATACAACTACAAGAAGAACTCCCTCAAAAAAGTATCAACATCTCTTTCTTGGCTATTGTTACTCTCGCAATAATTTTGGGCATAAAGCATTACATTGTAAAGATTATGGAAATAACAATCATAAGAATGTTCAAAGATATGGTTATGAGAACAACAAGAATAATAATAATCAAGAGAATAAAAACCACGATTCATTCTTTCCATTATAGGATTAAAATGTTGAATTCTACAAATGCAACAATCGTGGTCACAAATCTAGTGATTTTAGATTACCAAAACTTCCCATAAAGACTTCCAACATTCAAAAAGAAAAAAAGCATAAGAATAAATGGAAAGAAAAACAAATGGAAGAGGTAGCCCTATATGCTAAAGATAAAAGAAGTTAATGGTACATTGATAGTGGATGTTCAAAGCATATGACACGAGATCAAGACAAATTCCTTAGTCTGAAAAGGAAATAAAAAGGAAGAGCTACTTTTGGAGATAATGTCTCTGCCAAGATACTTGGAAAGGGTACAGTCAGTCTGGGAAATAGTAGAGCTAAAGTATAAAATGTGCTATTAGTTGAAAATATGAAGCATAATCTCCTCAGTGTGAGCTAAACATGTGATCAAGGACACATACTCATATTTTATGAAATTAGAAAAGAAGGCTCAGGAAAATTAGTGGTTGTTGCACCTTGGTCACCAAGCAATGTATATATCTTATACATATAAGAAGATGCAAAATGTTACATGTAATACCCCAAGGCAGAGCCCCTACTGAATTGTAATGATGTTTAATGAAGTTTATAGGCTGGTGAGCCAAGTATTTATAAGTGTTGTCCCTTGACCAAGTTTTGAGGGATCTGGTCAAGTTTGACCTATTTTCGGACTTCGATAGCCTGTTGAAGGAGGAGCGCAAGATGAAGTGGAGATCACGAATCTCAACCCCTTTTTTGGGTCCTTTTGGGTTTTTGGGATTATGTAACGAGCATGGAATGTCGGCCCATGGGTTTACCCATGTTTAGGCCTATTTTGTAAATAGATGTCTAGGCTATGTAAGAGAAGAAGAAAGGGATCTATGTGATGTGAGGATGATAAACTAAGTGCTAAGTGCTTTGATATAGATAGATAAATCTGTTGATGCTTTGTGGTAATGATGTGTAAGAATGTTAGATATGATCTATATGAAGGTACTTAGTGCTTGATGTGCTAGATATAACCTGCATGTTTATGATAAAGTGCTTAAATACATCAGATCTGAGTGAATGATGCGATGCTTTGTTCTATCTGCACAGTAGTTATTGGTTGAACATTGATGAACTGTTGATGCTAAATTGCTCTGTTAAGTATTATAATCACATATCTGTGTCCTAGCTAAGGTTGCAGACACTTGAGTCCTGCAACCACCCCTGCCTCTACCTCGGGTGAGACTTCATATGCTTTGCAGGTGTTGCCGAAAGGGCCGGTGGTTAGGTTTTGTTGGTGCGTTGTTGTAGCGTTGAACCTTGGGTCTGCCCCTATGCCAACAAATGGTTTCGTTGCCGGTACCTGAAATTATGATTGCTGGGAACTGAAGAGAAGTTCTGTGCATATATCTACTGCTGAAGTGCGTAGTATCGGGACCTGAAACTGTGATTGTTGGGAATTGAGGAAGAAGAATCTTTGTGCAAAGATCTGATTTGAAATTGTGAAAGCTCTGTGTGTAGATCTACTGCTCTAGTGCACAGTACTCTACTAGTTTGGTGACTTCCGTGCTACGGAAAAGAAGTCCGATCTGAAGAAAAGAGGTAACATCCAGAAGCTTTGTGCCCTAAGAAAGGTAAAAGTGAGAATTCTTGATTAAAAGAGGTAATACCTGAAAGATCTATGCTCTGATAAAGGTAAGAATAGTGAAAAATTTCTAGGTCTGAAAGCTTTATGCTTTGTAGAAGTAAGATTAGTGGAAATTTTTGTTTCAAAAGTATGAATCTAGGTATGTTTGATAGATTCTATCCTAGTTTGAAAACTAGGGTATTAATAGATGAAATAAGATTTGATATGAATAGATCTGATATGAATAGTAAAAGATATGTTATACCTATGCATAGAAAGAATGTTTGGACTAACAAATGGATGCAAGATCCTAGAAATAATTTTTTGCAGGTTATCTCCTATGAGCTTAGTGCACAGTACAGGAAAGGCTGGAGATCAATTAAATGAAAGAGAGGATTAACCCTTTGTTACAGATGTAGAAGATCGAGACATCTTGCTAAGGAATGCACTGGGAAAAGACCTAGTTGTCTTTGTTGTAAATGGACCGTGAAGTGTTGAATTGCCCTAGAATGATTGATAAGTTGGAAGGATTGAATCTAAATAAAGAAAACCCTAAGGTAGATCCAGAAATAGCAAAACCCCAGAAAGAATCAGAGAAAGTATTGCTATAAATAAATGAAACCCTGAATGACCACCGACATGTCAGATTATCAGAGATATTCAAAGAAAAAGAATGCCTTGAAACAAGAATAGGAGACTTCGATGTTGACTGTGTTCTGGATGAGGAAACATAGGTGAATATTATGATAGAAAGAACTTATGAACTTTTAGGAAAGCTTGCTATGATTCCTTCATTAGGACGAATAGGGTTATTCAGAGGAAAGATGATAAACCTATGTGGAAGGCTCGCTCAGATACCTATGAATGCCAATGAAACTTCGAAAGAAGAAGATTTTGAGATTATTAAATTTATCGAGGACAACACCCCATTTACCATGTTATTAGGAAAACCTTGGATTGACAGAGATCGCGCCAGACGAAAGGAAGAAGAAGAATTTTTGGAGCAGAAGAAGCAAGAATTAAAAGATTTCATGACTAGAAGGATCACACACTTGATCGAAGAATAACATAACAGATCGAAGCTATTTAACACTAGAGACCCGGATGTTGAAGTTGCAAGAACACTAGAGGATCCACAGAAGATTGAAGTACCTATCCCAAACAAAGAAGAAGTATTATCTGGAAACCCTAGGGAAGAATCTCAACAGCTCAAAGTGACTAGGTCAAAAGAAGACAAAAATCAGAATGGAAAAAGGAATACCGAGACGAAGCTCACTGGAAAGAAGGATATAAAGTTTAGTAAGAAGAGAGCCATGATCGATAAGTTGTAGAAGGCTCCAGAGGGAACCTCGCAGAAGGAAAAATTGCAAAATTGGAGCTTCGTTAGGATATCAGAACAACAACACATGACACTTCGCCATGGCAAAGAAATATAGCCGTTGGGGACATTATAACCATTAGATCAATGCTCCTAATGGATAGAAATCCATTTATGGACAGAAAACTTGCCATCCGACCATTGGGACCGTGCCATAACAGGAAGAACCAAGTTAATGAAGGCCTCATACCCATTGCAAGCGACCCGTTGTCGAGTTACCTATTTATCCCACGACGCCACGCATCGAGAACACTTTTTCCAATTGAGAATTTGAGCCCGCAGACTAAGTTGAGTTTATACAATGATCATCGTGCTTCTGCTCTCTATCTCGTTACTGTGTCTAAGCTATCCCCCAAACCTAATATTGTTAACCTTGAGCGTGTATGTTGGACAAGTTGAGCGCTGCAGAAATTTGTTTTGAGGAAGTTTTGATCGACCTCATGACTGAAAGAGTCATGTCAATATCTACAGGTATACAAGCATCATCCACGAGAGGACTTCTAGCCTCTCCATCCACTGCTCATGGAGTAGGACCATCCCGGTCATCCGATGAGAAGTGAACTAAGCACAGGGATGACTTAGCAAATGCTAAACTGATCTTGACTATCTTACCCACCTATATACCACCTTTAAGCGGTGCTATAAATCGCGACAACGTACTTAGAGATTTTGAGTACGCCTTGGTCACTGCGTACCTTCTGAATGGGATACACGCAGTGCAAGCAGACCAAGATAAGATCGCAGCATTGAAGTTTAGTGACTTCAACCTTGGAGATCGTAAAGCCTACAACATGTTAGCCCCACATAATTATCTGACTATAATAAAAGGGAAAAACTCAAACGTAATTCCCCAAGCATGGACCCATAACCTTGCGCAGTCCACCCTACTCAATGTCATGAAAATTCCCCACTTCGGAAGACACCAAAAGGTGAATGCATGTGTCAAGCTACTGCTGTCTTGTTACCATGGTGGATATTTGTGGCTAAACCACCGTATCATAGTTGATCTGACCTTGATCAATCGGATCATGGGTTTGAGTATGCAAGGACCCGACCTGACCCGACCCACATGATTTCTATCCTGGAAAAGCCATGGACCGCGCTCTCGCACAAAGGATAAAGGACACTTATGGTGATGTCGAGAAGGGCACACAAGGCTATAAGGTAGCCTCTATTTAGAATGGTGCCGTGTGCCTCTCCTGTCAGTTGATTGCAGGGAAGTTAGTATGCAAGAACTGACCCACCCAAGTGATTGGTTTTGTAGTTGACCTCGCAGGGAAGTGCGCGGAGGGCCTACAAATGAATTGGGTGAAGTACCTAGTGAAACAGTTGGAACTTGACTGCAGAGAAGCGCAAGATCAAAGATATGAATTCCATTTTAGCTGGCTCTTGATCCTGATTGCTTTCATTGCCTGGGAGATGCCGGAAGGTGCGATGTTCCCGGACATCGAGCCTTTCGGTCATTGGCCGCGAAGTTCAGTACATTGTGGTACTCAAGTGACATGAATAAGAAATGTCAGTCAAATGTTGTGTTCCATACATACTACAATCAACTAAAGATAGCCATACAGTCTGAGCCTTGCATGACGCCGAACACTATACACCGATTCAGTCCTTTGATGAAGTTCAACGTTGATCGACATTTCATTTATATCACAACGCGAGACGATGAGCACTAGCAACAAATTAAATCCTACTATATGCTGACAGAGGAGGACTTAGAGGAGATTACTAAGGAATGGTCCGCTGACCTCCTCATTCTAGCAGACCTTGCAGAGATATCTGACATCGACAGACCAAAAACTGCGCAGTATACACCCAGACCTAGCAGAACAAAGAAAACTGAAGAGGTTCAGGATTTAGATAGTGCATCCATGAAGACTGCTTCCATCTTACTAGAGCAAGGAGGTGACGGTGAAGAGTTGAATGACAAAGAGGTCGAACAACATCAGGGTGACGAGACTGATCCCCGGAATAAAAGGAAAGGTTTGCCTCCGAAACCTTCCTCCCGGAAGAAAGCGAAGGCCACTATGACCAAGATGCAGACCGTCCTCACCTCTCATGACTTTGAATTCCTCATAGAAACCCTACACGATGCTTCACTAGAAATAGCAGAGAAACAAGAAGCAAAGCAAGAGGAGCTGTATGATCGAATTGAGACTGAACTCCGAGGGGTAGAACAAGCCCTACAGTCCAGCCGTGCAGTCCCCACTACACCGGGAGATCCAGATAGGAGATGAGCCAGCCCAACTCCACCGGCTCGCTGATACAGTCAAAGCTCGCCTTCGACAAGCACAAGAGGAAACAATGCAAGCCACCCAGGCTTTGGTACAAGTATAGGGAGTACTTGTAGAACAATGCCGAGCTGCTGAATATGAAAAGAGTGCTCTCCAAGCGAAGTTCAATGATGAAAAGGCACAACTACAACAAGGCAAGGAATAGTTGCTTACCGAGCAACTTGAAGTGAAGGAAGCGGCCAACAGAGCACTGCGCTCTGTGATTGTCATAGAAGTAAAGGTAGAGGAGCAAGTCACGAAACAAGTAGCACAACTTGAAGAAGTGATCCAACAACTATAGAAATGCATCACAGACCTAAAACTAAGCACTGTGCCCGAGACCCCATAGGAAGTAAAGGACCAAAGAGAAGCAACTACCAAGAGCACAGTTGAAAGGCTAAAGGCCCTTACCTTAGAATGAAAGAAATTCCCTGATCGCAGTGCCCAGACATATGAGAAACTTACCAGAAACCCAGAGTTGCAGGCACTGGAGTCACAACTCCAGGAAGCAAAGCAGCACGCAGAAACACTACAGGCACAGCTGAAAGCCCTGATAGTTGTGGAGAGAATGAAGAGATATCAAGAGTAGTGAACCGCCCAACAACAGATCCACGCTGTCTAAAGCAGAGTTATGGAAGTAACTCAGAGACTCCGACCTGTACAAGACAAGGCTTACCAATTGTTCTTAAAGGTCGAGAGTTAGGGAGCATAACTAGAGCAGGTTAGCACCGCAACAAAACAATGCCTGGAAGGACTTGTGAATGATGTAGTCATTCAAGAGTTTGTTGAACAAGAGCTTGTAGCACAACAACAAGTCGAAGCAGTTCGAGCCAAGCTTGAAGCGTTCAAAGAAGAACTTCCTACATCAGAGTGACTCGGGATGAGTCACAGGTGAGTGTTGGGGGCCTGTTGGCCCTTGACCAAGTTTTGAGGGATCTGGTCAAGTTTGACCTATTTTCGGACTTCAACAGCTTGTCGAAGGAGGAGCGCAAGACAAAGCAGAGATCATGGATCTCGGTCCCTTTTTTGGGTCCTTTTTTGGTTTTTAGGATTATGTAACGGGTATGTGATGTCGGCCCATGGGTTTACCCATGTTTTGGCCTATTTTGTCATGTATAAATAGATGTCTAGGCTATGTAAGAGAAGAAGAAAGGGATCTATGTGATGTGAGGCTGATAAGCTAAGTGCTAAGTGCTTTGATAGAGATAGATAAATCTGTTGATGCTTTGTGCTAATGATGTGTAAGAATGTTAGATCTGACCTATATGAAGGTGCTTAGTGCTTGATGTGCTAGATATAACCTACCTGTTTATGATAAAGTGCTTAAATACATCATATCCGAGTGAATGATGCGATGCTCTGTTCTATCTGCGCAGTAGTTATTGGTTGAATATTGATGAACTGTTGATGCTAAAGTGCTCTGTTAAGTATTATAATCACAGATCTGTGTCCCAGCTAAGGTTGCAGATACTTGAGTCCTGCAACCACCCCTACCTCTACCTTGGGTGAGACTTCATCTGCTTTGTAGGCATTGCCGAAAGGGCTAGTAGTTAAGTTTTTGTTGGTGCACTGTTGTAGCGTTGAACCCTGGGTCAGCCCCTGTGCCAACAATAAGCTGGGAGGATTATGTGGTTATTAGGCCAAAGAGCCTAGATGCTAAGGCTAGTGAGCCTATTTTTTATATGTAATTATTTAGATCATTAATAAAAAAAAATACATTGCTGCGTGTAGACCAACCGTGAAGAAAGAGTTATGGGGGACTAAGCTCCACTAGGAAGGGAAAGGGAAGGGGGATGAGAGGCTAGGAAAAAGGGGCTAAGATTGAGGGTTTAACCCAAGGGAATATTATAATGTATTTTCCTAAAATACTAAGGCTTGGGAAATAAACCTTGTTATCCTAAGTTCCTTTGGGGAGAGGAACAAACTCCAAGTGGAGAGGAATGAGATCCGTGCGAGCCATGTGTCATCCAGGACGCATGAAAATATATGTGGATAATTCATCTATTTTGGGATCCTTTGCACCCTTCCCTCATGCATTGAGCAGACACACTGTCAACCATTTTCCACCATTGTTGAACCCTCTGCCATCGTGAACCTCTATAACTTGCGCACGTTGGTATTTTTGCTGAGCCCGTACCCTACCTTACCCAATTTAGTTACTGTGGTTACCTGGTTGACTTAGGAGCTAGACATAAGAAGAAGGTTGTCAGGCATGTATTTTTGAAGAGGCAGATTGTCAGGTCCGTGGATTGAAGAAGCAGGTTGTCATGCCTGTGAGAAAATCTCTCCAGGTGAGAGAGATTGCTGGGAAGTGCTTTCTCCAGGAGGGAGTCCAACAATAGCTACAGAGCTATGATAATTATTCAGATCATTAATAAAAAAAAATACATCGCTGTGTGTAGACCAACTACGGAGAAAGAGTTATGGGGGACCAAGCTCCACTATGAAGGGAAAGGGAAGGGGACTGAGAGGCTAGGAAAAAGGGGCTAAGATTGAGGGTTTAACCCAAGGGAATATTATAACGTATTTTCCTAAAATACTAAGGCTTGGGAAATAAACCCTATTATCCTAAGTTCCTTTGGGGAGAGGAACAAACTCCAAGTGGAGAGGAAAGAGCTCCGAGAGAGCCATGTGTCATCCAGGACGCATGCAAATATATGTGGATAATTCCTCTATTTTGGGATCCTTTTCCCCCTTCCCTCACGCACTGAGCAGGCACGCAGTCAACCATTTTCCGCCATTGTTGAATCCTCTGACATCGTGAACCTTTGTAACTTGCGTGCACTCGTATTTTTGTTGAGACCGTACCCTGACTTACCCGATTTAGCTACTGTGGTTACCTGTTTGACTTAGGATCTAGACAGAAGAAGTAGGTTGTCAGTCCTGTGGTTTTGAAGAGGTGGATTGTCAGGCTCGCGGATTGAAGAAGCAGGTTGTTAGGCCTATGAGCAAATCTCTCCAGGTGAGATATATTTCTGGGGAAGTGATTTCTCCTGGAGGGAGTCCAACAACAGCTACAGAGCTCTGAGAATTCCTTATCCATCCTGTTGCTGAAGCCCTGGAAGAGAAGTGGAGCAGCCGATGGAATGTGGAACAATGAAGGTGTATATTCCAAGGGTGGGACAGGCATGTGGGGAATGATAGTCTATGAGTGGTGGGCGTAAGTAGGCTCTTTGGAGGGAATCCTTCCTGTTGCACTGTGCAACTTTCTGTAGTCTCAACCTAGCCTAGGATTTTCTTTACCTTGGGTGGAGTTTAGTCCCAACTCGGGGGTGACCCATTGCTGATATCTTGGAGCAGCGTGGTCTAAGGCTCGGAGGTTCGTGGAAGGTCTGCACGAAGTTGGTGGTCTTCTCATAAAAAGATAAGTACCATTTCTATGTTAATTTTACATGTTGTGTTTAAGTACATGTATGAAGTTTATTATAATTTTCTGTGTTTATTGTCACTTCCGCATGAATATGTGTATGAGAATAATGTTTATATCTGTTAAATTTGCATTATATATATATATATATATATGTATATATATATATATATATATATATATATATATATATATGTATGTATGTATGTATGTATATCATATTTTGAACATTGTGGAGATTTTTGGTAGCATGATCTGGCCCTGGGATGGCTGGGTAAGTTTCAATCTGGTATCAGAGCCCAGTTTTTGACATTGAGCCTGAATTGGGTCATATAAGTGATTTTTGAAGCAAAATTTTTAGATAATTAAAATTACGAAGTTCCAAGAGGGTGCTAAGGGAACACCTGGGATGTGTTTAGAAGCTTTGGAGGTATAACAGTTTGATAAACCACAAAAACCGTGGTATTGGGCCACAAAGTTTAAATTTGGGCCATTGGATCTGTTTGGAAGAAGACAAATCCCTCATAACCGTAAGATCTGGAGAATGTGCATGCAAGTTAACCATCGAGTCCTTTAGACTTTGTTACTTTGGTGAGTTTTTAAGGTTTTGTTGAGAAAGGAGCTGAAGCATGAAGCTTCGAAGTCCTGGAATGGCTCTCAACTGTAGATCATTCTAGAGGAGGAGAACCATTAAATTTCCCAAGTGGTTTGGCATTTCGGTGTTCGGGGAAATACGTTGGAGATTGCGCAGTGAAGAAATCGTTGAAGTCCCAAAGCTAAAGGAAGAATTTATTCGATAGTCGGCAGTTCGGGAGTTTTGAAAATGTGCAGATGAGAAGAGATCTTTTGAAGTGCCAAAATCATGAAATGCCATGGTGACGTGGACCTGTTCGTCAGTTCAATAGTTTGGTAGTTTTGAAAAGTGTCGATGAGAAGATATCCCCAAATTCCCAGTTCGTCGAAGTGATGTGACATGATGACGTCACCGAGGGTGACGTGGACTTGTTCAATAGTTTGAAAGTTTTGAGAAAGTGCCGATGATAAGAAATCCTCGAAGTACCGAAGCGCCAGATATGACTTGGCATGATGAAGTCACCTAGGGTGATGTGGACCTATCCTAAGTCTGCCACGTGTCACTTGTTTTTGTACTTTTGACAAGCCCTTAGTACCGATTGGGACCTGGCACGTGTCACCACCTTGATTGATGACAATTGTACTACATGAACCCCAAGAGGTTAAGAAGTTCGAGCATTCAACGTTCGGGGGAAAACTGTTGGAAGAAATTCCAGATCTCTGAAGTCCCAGAGTCCTGAAGTCTTGAAGTTCTGAATTCACAAAGCATCGAAGTGACCTAGATTGATGACATCACCTGGGGTGACGTGGGTACACAAGATGCATGCCACGTTTCAGTGTGTTTTGTGCTTTTAAAAGATTGATTTTTCCAATTAGAACTTGACATGTGTCACTCCTCAGATTGGGCCACGTGTCCGCTTCTAGTTTTCTACCACGTGGCCCTAGATCCCAAGGTCTGGAGACTTGGTACTCCGAAGGAATTATGTTGCTGGTTGATTGAATCAATAACTTCTGGACGCCGGATTTAATCTCAACTGTTGATTGGGAGATGACACGTGGAGCAAGGAGAGGATCTCTGGTAATTCGACACTCCGAGAGATCTGTGAAGAAGTGCTTAGGAAATCCACGAAGCATGAAGTTCCATAGTAAATCTCAATTGTTGGATGCTAGGAAGCTGTGAACCGTTGATCCACCATCCTTCGTGAGTTCGCCAATTCGACGCTTCGAGGGATTTGAAAGTTTGGAGTTGCAAAAACCTCTGAAGCTCGAAGTGTCAGAGCTATGAAGTGCTGAAGCACGAGGTATGACGTGGCATGATGACGTCCCTAGAGGTGACGTGGACCTCCCCTAGACATGCCATGTGTCAGTTAGAATTGTACTTTATCAACCTTGTTGTACCAATTAGCATTCCAACATGTGGGGCAATATGTCATCATCTTATATGATTATGATAATATTACGTGGGTCCCAGAAAGTTAAAAGGTTTAGGAGTTTGACGCTTGGAAGAAATGAGAGAAGAAGGTGTGAAATTCTATGAAGCTAGAAGCTTCGAAGCGCCGAAGTTCCAGATAAGCGCCTATCAGCCTAGTGCTTGGTCACATCCCATGGTCACATGAATTTGGGGGCTGAAGAAAAGGGGATAACGCCCAAAATTTTGTTTTAAGAACATGAAATGGCTTAGAGAAAGAGACTGTGAGGTTCTTGATTGTACAAACATACACCTAAATAAGTAAGGAAGACTTGTAAACCTGAATAAAGGATCCAAAATGGATCCAAGAGCCAATTCAACTCTGATTTGGAAGAATCAATGTACATGATTGCATCACTGAAAAGACAAATTGTTCAAGTATCCATAACTTCCTGCTCAAAAATCAGAATTGAGCATGGAAACAAGCATTGTAAAGGTCTTGAACTGTAGAAGATAATTGTTCACCCATAAATTGGATGTGAATAGTCAATTTCTTAGGAAATAAACATAAAATAAGTTTGATATATATTAATGAATCAAAATGGTTCGTGTTTTCATGAAATTATTAAGAACAATTAGCATGAAAAAGTTCTGTTGGCTGCACATTTTTGCAGAATTAACAACTGTCAGATCAGAATCAACACAGAGTGCAGAGTGATGGATGATACACAGATAGTCTACAATAAATAGGATGAAATCAGAGGGATGAATGTCTAGTTGGGTATGGAAGGAACCAACTCCAATGGACATGGAGGAGGAAAGGAGGAAGACATAAATCTGGTTGAGACCCTTAGAAAATTGCAGACAGATGTCCAGAGCCACAAGGATGATAATGAAAGGCTTATGAAATCAAAGGAACAACAAGAAGACTTAAATATGAAGTTAATGAAAATACTAGACGTAATTGAAAAGAAGTTGGATAAGGAGAGTGGCTCCAACAAATCAGGAAGCCACAGGACCCCTGAGGGAAAAGGAAGATCAAGGAGTGATAGCAGACATCACCATCACTCCCAAAGGCATTCCAACAGGAGAGAACACAACAACTCAAGTCCATCCCCTGTTAGGAAGCATAAGAGGTTTGGGGTCGATGAATTGAAAGGGGAAATGAACATGATCAAACCTCCTAATTTTGATGGAGAGCACAAGAAGGATGATGATGCTGAGACATGGCTACTAGGCATGAAGAAGTACTTACAATTGCATAACTATTCTTCTCATGTAGAAGGAAGAATTTCTATTTATCAGCTGAAAGGAAAGGCATCCATGTGGTGGGATCAACTTGTGCAAGTGCAACACATCATAGAGAAAAATGTGACTTGGAAGGAATTCAAGAAGTATTTTGAGAAGAAATACCTGACCAAGAGGTATTATGACAAAAAGATGAAAGAGTTCTTTGAACTCAAACTGGGCAGCATGACTATTGATGAATATGAAAGGATATTTTTAGAATTGTTGAAGTATGTCTCCTTCATCAAGGAAGAGATAGTTAAGATCCAAAGATACCTAAGTGGGCTGCCATCTTTCATCAGTGACAAGATCCAATATGATGATCCCAAGACTTTGGAGGAAACCATAATGAGAGAAAAGTGCTTACGATCAACATAAAGGAAAACCTACTTTCCAAAGAGCTTCAGAAGACAAGAAGAAGTTTAAGAGGGAACTGTTATTTCACAATTTGCGCTTTCAATGATTTTCCTCATAGGATCCTCTCTATTTGTTCTCTGATTCCACCAATTGTTGGACACACCTACCACACTTAGAGGGGGGGTGAATGAGTGTGGGGCTCTTTTTCCCAAAACTTCCCTCTTGCACAAAAACTCATCAATTAGCATTCAACATTTATTCATTACCCATTGTTGTCATTTATAACCA
>ML782112.1:1307114-1319862 GCA_009831015.1 Picea engelmannii | reverse complement strand
ATATATAATGATAGCTTCACAATTATGCCTTAAACAAGCTTCAATAATGATCCAAAATGATAACCTAGAATTGACAATATGCTAGCATTTGTCAGAAGCAAAGAAGGCAATGTAAAATCATTTTTAACACTCGCTTTTAGGAGCTTTTACTGCTGTCATATATGTTTGTAGCTTACTTTTGTAATAGAAGCAAGAATATTAGTAAGTTAGTCTAATCCAAGGTTAGGAATGGTTAGCAAAAAACTTGAAGTAGATGGTTTGAGGGTTGTTTTCATCAATCAATCAAATGTAAGGTATAAATTAGTGCCTTTAGGGTTAATGGAGTCACTTTTGCAGCATCAATCTTGAAGGAAACAAATGATAGTAAATGAGCTAAAGAAAAGAGGGAGGATGGTTGAGGTGCTTCTAACCGAATGCCTCAATCATCCAAAACCCTAGAAGGAAAACAACTACTAGGAAGTAGGTAACCCTAGGCCCAAGCAATTTTCCTTCTTCTTTAGGTCAAGCTTGAGATAAATAAAATCTTAATGAAGCAATGGTGTTAGAGTGATACAAAGACAGGGCTCTAGCATATGCTTCAATGGAGGTGTCTTCTAGCAAAATCAAGTAGGTGGATAGCTATTGAGAGAAGTACAATAACCTATGCTTATTCTCCTAGGGTTTCACACTAGCAATTTCATAATCTTAGTAAATGCAAAGTAAAAGATACCATAACCATTCAAAGAAAGAAGAATTGCATATTTTCACTTACATTCACCAAGAATAATCTAGTAACATGCCCTAGTTGAAGACTTTCCACCATGAAAATACCAAAAATCACCAAATAAAGCTCCCTCCAAGAGTTGCACACCACTTAGTTCAACCAATAAGCCTTAAAAGAGGCCAAATTTCAGACCTCACACTTGTGTCAGTGAAATATGATGAAAAATACAAGGGATTTTCCCCTTATTTATACAATTCAAATGACGTTTAATTACAAATTAGGCCAAAAAAGGCCGACATGGCCAATTACATAAAAAATCCAATTTTTTTACATAAAATTGGCAAATTAAACCTTAAAATGTGAAGAAGAGGTGACATCATGCCCTCCTAGGGTGACATTGGGCCTCATAAGTGAGACGTTTGACTCCATGAGCAAAACGTTAGGCCTTCCAAGGGCTACGAATCATGCCACACCTGCCTTTTGGCACCCAACTGCCTCCATTATGTCCATTTGATGCTGGGTGACGTTAAGGGTCAAAAGGGTGACGTCATGGGCCTCCCAAGGAAAAAATTCAGGGGGAAAGGAAATACCCCCCTAAGTCCAGGCCTGCCAAGGTGCCTCTGGTGGAACGTCCTTATTTTTCTCTAGTGAAAGCCTCTTATATATGTATGCCCCTAGCTGGGGTCTCAACATCCATTTGGTGGGCTTTAGCCCTATGGAGGTCTGAGCTAATCATCTCCCCATATGTACCTGTCCGTCGGGCATGGTCCTGCAACAACAACAAGTTCTCCCTCCATTGGATCATAAGTCATAGGGATCATAACAATATCAATCAAATCTAATAATCAAGTTACCCAAACACGTGCATAAAACCCCCTTTTCCTAGAGAGGTGCTCAAAGACATTATGCTATTCTACAAGCCAGGTTTGGAGAGGGTTCCGGGACGTCCTGTTGGGATAATTCTCCTTAGGTGTGGTGTGTTTCCAATTGAAGACCAATATAGGTCATGTAAGTGCATGAGATGGTGTGGGGGATGTTTGAGCAAGGGGTGCACTGATGACATGGAAATGTAGGTCTTACCTGTGGGTTCCTCTGAAGAGGGTGAGTTGCACCTTGTCATGAATGCAAATGTTTCCTAGCTCATTTAATTCCTTCTTACCTTTTATCTTATTGCTTTTTATTTCAAGAGAATAACTAGGGGACATTGCCTGGACGTGGTGACAGATGGTGAAAATGTTACCCACAAGCATTTCACAGAGATGAGAAGATTGGCTCGTGATGAGACCCCCTTTCTCTTGGCTATGCCACCAAGACCCAATACCTTGGCATGGTAACCAGATGAATAGTAGTGTCATACCACTACATGCCCATGGACCTAATAGGTTGGCTTGTGATGAGACCCCCTATCCACCAACTAGGTCTTGAGTTTTATTTTTTTATGGGTCCCTTCTTTTCTTGCCGAGAAGCCTTTTATTGATTTCTCAGGGATCCTTGGGTGAAGCATCTCAAGGTTTTTTCTTGGCTTTTAACTTTTTCCAGCTACTTTTACCCTCTGGGCCTTTAGCCTTTTCTTCCCACAAAGCAAGGTACCACCCTTACTAGCTTGGAAAACCCAATGCCCAAACCAATGTAAAGGATAAATGAGAGGGAATATGGTGAAAAGTGATAAGTATGGAAGGAATGGACGATGACCTTTCATAATCCCACCTAGTGACAATTCACTCCTAAGGGAACCAACTTGCTAGGGAATTATGTCATCCCCCTAGGTATGGAAAATTCAAAAGGCATAATGTCCAAGCAAACGTCATGAAGAAAAAGATAATTAAATGAACATATTCAAATGCTTTGAGGACCAGAGTGATACATACCATGATACCCAAACTCATTACCTCATGGAGCAAGACCCATTTCTACTTCAGAACCATGCTGATGGGATGGATGCTTCTACTACTGATAGAATGGAGGTGATGAAGAGGAAGGATTGGACCTTCAGGGCCAAGATGAAGTCAATATGGGTCTTGGTACTCCATGTCTAGGACTTGTGGGCCTCGAGACACAATCTCCTTAGTTATCCCTAGGATAAGGGATAATATCTGGCTCCAACGCGGGGAAATGTTCTCACCGTAGAGCGCATGAGAACCTCAACATCTCTGGTATGACCTGTGACCTACTAGATCTCAACAAAATGATTAGTAATCTCTTGGGGTGGTGATATCATCCCCGACTCATATATGATAAAATGAAATACACGTAAGCAATCATATATACAAATGGAAATACAACTACTCTAGCATGAAATGCATATGGTATATACAATGAATGCAAAATTCGTACCCACTTACCTCCACTTACCTGTGAAGTCAAGTCTCTACCCCATGATGGGGTTTGAGGAGGTGTCTACTAATCGGTAATGGACGTCTTCTTCCTTCCAACATGGATAAATAGTAGGCATCATTGACTGACTTCCTTCTGACTCTGAAGGGTCCAAGCCAAAATTGTGCACTCCCTTTGACATTAGTATGCTCTCCCTTCTTTGTATCCCACATCTAGACTGTATCTCCCTCTTTGTAATCCTTGGTCTTAAATTTGGCTGTCTCTTGTACAACTCTAGTATATTGTCTTGAGGGAGGAGGGTGGGATTATGCTGTGAAGACTTCTTGCTGGGATGGTTAGATCAATACGTTATATTCTCCTTTCTTTAATAATCTGACAACCCCAACTTCTTTGTCCTTATATTTGTTTAGGATTTGTTGATACTCCTCCTTTTTCGGCCATTGTATTTGATCAAAGTATTCCTCTTAAGCAAAAGGAAAATCATCAGAGGAAAATATAAGCAGACTCTCTTTGATTGGTTCATGTATCCCATTAGTTCCAATATCATCATCAATTTCTTGCACATGGAACTTGGACATTGGCACATTCGGGAGGCGACTTATTGTTCCATCATTCATAGGCACGTTAATATAATTGAGATCCATCTCTATGGTGCCTCCCAAGATTGCAGAAAATTTCTTGGATAATAACATTCCCCACACATTCGAGACATCCACCACTACAATATCCATGTGGATCACTCTCTCGGGGTATCTTCCAAGGCATACTTAAACATTCTCAACTACCCCATGAGTGGGTATGACCCTGGACTCAAAACCACACACATTCCTGTAAGGCCGTGTGACCTTTAGGCCTAATTTTTCCATGACCTTCAAAGACATCATGTTAGCACCTGCCCCTGAATCAAGCATGCAGTTGCTAAGGCATTTGTTATTAATCAACAAGGTCATGAATAAAGGTGGATGTCCATCATACTGAACCCTAAAGTGATCTGCTTGTAACATGATAGGAGGGTGCATTGGTCCATGTGAACTTTTGAAAAAAAATCGAATCTTTCTTTTACAGATGGGACTTTGATGACTTCTCTTAATGGAATGGTTCACATGCATTTTTGCTAGTGCACCTTCAAAATCAAATTTTAAATCCACTTTGTCAGTCTTTGGAGGATTCTTAGGAAGAAGTATGTTCATAGGTGGAGGTCTTGTTTGTGAAATTGCAGGACCAGTAGAGAGAGGTTGGTTCATTCTTTTTTGCCTAGTATACACTTGGAATTCTTGCTTCTTCAACTTTTCTCGTGATTCTCGGTCAAGGTTATTTATCACCTCCATCCTAGCCTTCCTGGATGCTTCCTTTATGCCTTCTTGATGTTCTTCAAGTGTGACATTAAGACAATATTGAGATGGTATGGTTAACAATGTTTACTTGGTCATGATCACCATTGTTGAAAGGACACTCATGCTCCCAATGTGACTCTCTGCATTGTAAGCACCAAGGGTTTTAATCTACTACATTTGCAGGGAATAAAGTATTGGGAACCTCTTTATCATTCTTTGGTCTAAAATCATGTTTCCCTTTCTAAAATTTCCCTTTGTAAGGAACCTTAGGAAATTGTTGTTGAGTTCTTTCTAGGTTGAAAATCCTATTCATCATTAGTTCTTGGGTTTTTACCATGCCATCTACAGTCAATTGTAGCTTTTCCAATCTAGTGCTAATGTCTGAGGTATGTTCAATATTGTGGACTATATTAGGTTTAGCATCCATTTTGACTCTTGGGGCTGAGAAAGGTTCGACTCTAAATGACGAAAGGTTGTCTTCAATCCTTGTAGCTACCTCTTAGGCTTCTTGGATTGTTTTAGGGGATTTATCTCCGAGGAGATATCACAACTATCCTGTAAAGGCTTTGGTATAAAGAGAGAGAAGGAAACTATCAGAAGGATGATGGCTCACTGGGATCTTTTGCATCAACTTTTTAAATTTGTCATGGAATTCTCCAACGGTTTCATTCTCTTGTTTTGCGAGGTTATTCAGCCTTATCAACAACATGTTGGGGTCTTCCTTGACACTCCATCATTTGAGGAATACTTCCTCCATTCTATCCATGGTTTTAATACTAGCATTAGGGAGACCATTGTACCAATGTCTAGCGCCATCATGGAGGATAGAAGAGAACAATTTCATAGCTAGGTCCTCAGCATCATCAATGATGGGATGAAGCTGAAAGAAGGCCCATAGATTACTCATATGATCCTCGACACTGACTACATCATTACAAGTGAATTTAGGCAACCATTTCTCATACTTAGGGGAAATTTGCCTAGGGTATCCTGGTATACTTGTCATGTCTAATGATTTGAAGAGTTTGGAAGACCATTGCTTCTGATTATTAGCTTTATTTGGATTAACAGTCTGATTTCCTACGCTAGACATCATGTTCAAAGGGAGACTGCCTCCAAATAATGATTTTACTACAAGAGAGTTTCAGGGAGGTTTTATTCTAAAGGACAGGGGAGGGTTGGTATACCTCCTTGAGGTTTGTGGAGTTGCCATATAGTTTTCTTGAAACTATCAAAGGGATGAGGGGATCAGCCTAAGTGGAGTCACCAGGTAAGCTTTGCAAAGTAAAGGCTTTTGAGGAGAGGCTTACCGAAAAGTGTCGTCTTTGAGGAGAATTGACTCAGTGTTCCCCGACAATGGTGCCAAAATGTTATCGCACAATTTTTACTTGCCCAAAATCCAAAGGCAAGTGAACAACAAATTGGTGTAACAAAATTTCTCCTATCACTGTCACCTAAATAAGACACCTCTTTCTCTTTAGGGGTGAAATACCAGGGGAGACGTCCTCGGTGACCTGGGGGTTTGAGAAGGAAAACATAATAGTATCAAGAAAGTTCTTCCCCTCTCACAAGTCACACTGATTAGAAAGTGTTAGAAAAACAGGACTGCGGAGCAATAAAATAAAACAAATGCGGAAAAAAAACACAGAAGATACACAATACAAGAGAGACACAGATTTACGTGGTTCACCCAGTGTGGGATACGTCCACCAGAGAGATTGCCAGGTCCTTTCTTTATTATTATCCAACAAAATGAAGGGATACAACCTACAAGAAAACCCACTGTAACTTCCTCTTCTTTCTCTCACAATCTCCTCTCTCAGAATACAATACTCACCAACATACATAGCCGCAATACATTTCCCTCATAAAAGAGGGTTGCCTTTTAGGGAAAAAAACCCTAACATAATCTCTATCGTTAGATCTGCGACCTTATAATGAACGGTCCAGATTTACAATGAAATTACAATATACTTTTACAAGGCAATTTTTTCTTCAGGGGCTTCACCGTCGAACCCCCGCTAGGGGCCCACTTTCCCCCAGACCCCCCAGCCGGGGGGATAGCCCCCCCGGACTCCGCAGAGGGGGTACCCCCCCTCTGCACTCCCCCGCGTGGAAGAGTGTACATACTTCTGGGGTGTAAATACTTCATGGGGTATAAACACGACTGAAAGTAAAAGACCTCTAAATCAGAAAGATAATCAGGCTCCACAACCAACAGAAAGTCCCAAGGGTTTTAATAAGATGAAGTAAATATTTGCTTAAGTGTACCTGCCTAGAACAAGACAACAAGAAAACACTATTTTGAAAGTAACAATTGATATTAGTGATTCATAAAACCTTGGAGTTTCAATAAAAGAAATAAGTTGATATACAAGATGAAGCACACATAAATTTATAACAACAATATATATATAATGATAGCTTCACAATTATGCCTTAAACAAGCTTCAATAATGACCCAAAATGATAACCTAGAATTGGTAACATGCTGGCATTTGTCAGAAGCAAAGAAGGCAATGTAAAATCAACTTTAACACTTGCTTTTAGGAGCTTTTACTGCTGTCATATATGGATTTAGCTTACTTTTGTAACAACAACAAGAATGTTAGTAAGTTAGTATAATCTAAAGTTAGGAATGGTTAGAAAAAATCTTGAAGTAGATGGTTTGAGGGTTGTTTTCATCAATCAATCAAATGTAAGGTATAAACTAGTGCCTTTAGGGTTAATGGAGTCACTTTTGCAGCATCAATCTTGAAGGAAACAAATGATAGTAAATGAGCTAAAGAAAAGAGGGAGGATGGTTGAGGTGTTTCTAACCGAATGCCTCAATCATCCAAAACCCTAGAAGGAAAACAACTACTAGGAAGTAGGTAACCCTAGGCCCTAGCGGTTTTCCTTATTCTTTAGGTCAAGCTTGAGATAAATAAAATCTTAATGAAGCAATGATGTTAGAGTGCTACAAAGGCAGGGCTCTATGATATGCTTCAATGGAGGTGTCTTCTAGCAAAACCAAGTAGGTGGATAGCTATAGAGAGAAGGACAATAACATGTGCTTATTCTCCTAGGGTTTCACACTAGAAATTTCATGATCTTAGTAAATGCAAAGTAAAAGATACCATAACCATTCAAAGAAAGAAGACTTTCATATTTTCACTTACATTCACCAAGAATAATCTAGTAACATGCACTAGTTGAAGACTTTCAACCATGAAAATTCCAAAAATCACCAAATAAAGCTCCCTCCAAGAGTTGCACACCACTTAGTTCATCCTATAAGCCTCAAAAGAGGCCGAATTTCAGACCTCATACTTGTGTCAGTGCAAGATGATGAAAAATACAAGGGATTTTTCCCTTATTTATACAATTCAAATGACCTTTAATTACAAATTATGTCAAAAAAGGCCAACATGACGAGTTACATCAAAAATCCATTTTTTTACATAAAATTGACAAATTAAACCCTAAAATGTGTAGAAGAGGTGACGTCATGCCCTCCTAGGGCAACGTTGGGCCTCATAAGTGAGACATTGGCCTCCATGAAAAAAACGTTAGGCCTTCCAAGGCCTTTGAATGATGCCACACGTGCCACTTGGCACACAACTACCTCCATCATGTCCATCTAACGCTGTGTGACGTCAAGGGTCACAAGGTTGATGTCATGGACCTCCTAAGGCCAATGTTCAGGGGAAATGAAAGAGCCCCCTGGGTCCAGGCCTACCAAGGTGCCTCTAGTGGAACACCCTTCTTTTTCTCTATTGTAAGCCTCTGGTATATGTCTGCCCTTGGTTTGGATCTCAACATCCATCTGGTGGGCTTTAGCCCTATAGAGGTCCAAGCTAACCATCTCCCCATATGTACCTGTCCGTTAGGCATGGTCCTACAACAACAAAAAGTACGCCCTCCATGGGCTCATAGGTCACAAGGATCATAGCAATGTCAATCACATCTAATAATCAAGTTACCAAAACATGTGCATAAAACCCCCCTTTTCCCAAACAAGTGCTCAAAGACATTATGTTATTCTACAAGCCAGGTTTGGAGAGGGTTCCAAGACGTCCTATTGGGATAATTCTCCTTAGGTGTGGGGTGTTTCCAAGTGAAGACCAATCTAGGTCATGTAAGTGCATGAGATGGTGTGGGGGATGTTTGGGCAAGGGGTACACTAATGATAGGGAAATGTAGGTCTTACCTGTGAAGAGGGTGAGATGCACCTTGTCATAGATGCAAATGTTTCCTAGCCCATTCAATGCCTTTTTACTTTTTATCTTATTGTTTTTTGTTTCAAGAGAATAGATGGGGGACATTTCCCTGGCGTGGTGACCAATGGTGACAACGTTACCCACAAGCATTTCACGGAGATGAGAAGGCTGGCTCATGATGAGACCCCCTTTCTCTTTCCTATGCCACCAAGAGCCACTAACTTGGCATGGTAACCAAATGAATAGTAGTGTCATACCGCTACATGCCCATGGACCTAATAGGCTGGCTCATGATGAGACCCCCTGTCCACCAACTAGGTATTGAGTTTTATATTTTTTATGGGTCCCTTCTTTTCTTGTCAAGAAGCCTTTTATTGCTTTCTCGGGGATCCCTAAGTGAAGCATGTCAAGGTGTGATCTTGGATTTAAAATTTTTCCATCTACTTTTACCCTCTGGGCCTTTAGCTCCTTCTTCCCACAAGGCAAGGTACAACCCTTACTAGCTTGGAAAACCCAATGCCCAAACCAATGTAGGGAATAGATGAGAGGGAAGATGGTGAAAAGTGATAAGTATGGGAGGAATCGACGATGAAATTTCATAATCCCACCCAATGGCAACTCACTCCTAAGAGAACCAACTCTCTAGGGCATTCTGTCATCCCCCAGGTATGGACAAGTCAAAAGGCATAATGTCCAAGAAAACGTCATGAAGCAAATGAGAATTAAATGCACATATTTAAATTCTTTGAGGATCATATTGACACTTACCATGATACCTAGACTCATTACGTCATGGAGCAAGACCCATTTCTATTTCAGAACCAGGCCAATGGGATGGATGTTGTTGTTGCTGACAGGCTGAAGGTGTTGAAGAGGAAGGATGGGCCCTCTAGGGCCAAGCTCGAGTCAATATGGTTCTCGGTACTCCATGTCTAGGACTTGTGGGGCTCGAGACATAATCTCCTTAGTTATCCCTAGGATAGGCGATAACAAGAACAAAGGCAGAACATGAACAAGCCACCCTTTTTCAGAAACAATCCTCAAGGAAGACCATCTTTTAGAGAACACATAATGGTTGAGGTAGGTGGGAAAAAGATAAGGCAGACACCCATTCAATGTTGGGGCTATAAAGGAGACCATAAGTATAGAGATTGTCCTCACAAAAGTGACAAAGTGAGAGTTTTCCACACTGTAGAACAAGAAGAAATAGTGGAGGACATGGGTAGAAGTGTACCAAGGATCTATGCAACCCTGGATAACAAGCAAACAAAGTTTTAATCACACATGATTGAAGTAGAAGGTATGATCAATAACCATGCCTTTACTATTTTAATAGATTATGCAACTATTCATAGCTATATAAATCCTAAGGTAGTGGAAAGATTGCATTTTCCAAGAAGAAAGCATGAGAAATCTTGGCTGATACAGCTAGCTACAGGATCCAAGAGAAAAGTTGTTGAGTTGGTTAAATCATGTTCAGTGGACATGAATGGGATAAGTACCAAGGCAGATTTGAACATCCTGCCATTGGGTTCATATGACTGTCTAATTGGTATGGATTGGTTGGACCAACACCATGTCTTCTTAGATTGTCATAACAAGGCATTTACTTGCCTGGATGAGGAAGGAAACCAAAGAACAATACAAGGAATTCCTAGGGTAGTTACTGTCCGAGAGATCTCAACAATGCAACTGAAGACGTGTTACATGAAAGGCTGTCAAATATTTGCATCTCATATGGAGGAAGCACCTAAGGATAAGGTGCCAAATCTAGAGGATCATGCTGTCCTGAAAGAATTTGAGGATGTGTTTAAGGAGATACCAAGACTACCCCCAAAGAGAGATATTGATTTCTCTATAAATTTGATGTTTGGAGCAGCTCCAGTATCAAAGACTCCCTACGAAATGAATACACCAGAGCTGAAGGAGTTGCAAATGCAGCTCAAAGAGATTTTGAAGAAGGGGTATATATGCCCAAGTGTGTCACCTTGGGGTGCCCCAGTCTTATTTGTGATAAAGAAAGATGGGACATTGAGTTTGTGCATTGACTTTAGACAATTGAACAAAGTGAATATAAAGAACAAGTATCCTTTGCCAAGGATCGATGATCTTTTTTATCAGTTAAAGAATGCAAGGATATTCTAAAAGATTGATCTCAGGTCAGGATATCATCAATTAAGGATAAGAGATGAAGACATCAACAAGACTGCCTTCAAGACAAGGTATGGTCATTATGAATTCACAGTGGTGCCATTTGGGTTATCAAATGCACCAACTATTTTCATGTGCTTAATAAATGGTGTTTTCCGGGAATACTAAGACAATTTTGTCATTGTCTTTTTGGATGAAATCCTTGTATATTCCAAGTCAGAAGAAGAACATGAGCATCATTTGAGGATGGTGTTACAAGTGTTAAGAGAGCACCAACTATATGCCAAATTGAGCAAGTGCTCATTTTATCAAAACCGAATTCATGATTTGGGGCATATCATATCCGAAGAAGGGATAGCAGTGGACCTCGAAAATATTGAAGCTATCAAAAGGTGGAAAACACCTAAGAATGTGACATAAGTCAGATCCTTCATGGGTCTAGCTGGATACTACAGAATATTCATTGCAGGGTTTTCGAGGATTGCTCACCCAATCACTTCCTTGCAAAGGAAGGGGGTGAAGCTTCAATGGACAACAAAATGTGAAAAGAGCTTCCAGTAATTGAAGCAGTTGTTAACCAACGCTCCAATTCTGAGGATTGCTGATCTGAATGAAGATTTCATGGTTTTCATAGATGCATGCAAAGAAGGAATTGGTGTAGT
This sequence comes from Picea engelmannii, assembly GCA_009831015.1. Taxonomy (NCBI): domain Eukaryota; kingdom Viridiplantae; phylum Streptophyta; class Pinopsida; order Pinales; family Pinaceae; genus Picea; species Picea engelmannii. Next base: position 1,308,476 of record ML782112.1, on the reverse strand, counting down.
CCTGAGTCAAAATGGGTTTGTGATATGTTTTGAGTCCAAAAAACTGAAAGAGCATGAAAGGCTTTATGCCACTCATGATTTGGAGTTGGAAGCAATAGTGCACAACTTGAGGAAGTGGAGGCACTACCTCATGGGAAAAAGGTTTGAGTTGAGGACAGACCATAATGGTTTGAAATATTTGTTTGATCATCCAACCTTGAATGCTAGGAAAAGCAGATGGTTGGAATTCCTTTGTGAGTATGACTTTGATATTAAGCACATCAAAGGGAAATAGAACAAAGTGGCTGATGCACTCAACAAGAGAGTGCATGATATTCATGCTACAACCATTATCATATATCAAACTGATCTTAAAGGTAGAATTTCAGAGGCTGCAAAAGTATATTTGTAATACATGGAGTTGGTAACAAAATTACAGCAAGGTAAAATGCAACAAAAATTTGAAGATTATGAATTGGGAAATGATGGAATTCTCTTGTACATGAACATAATTTATGTACCCAATTGTTACACATTATTTTCCTCACCCCCATGACCACTGATGATATGTGTATTGCCTATTAGAAGACAGATCATTTTCCCTATTCCTTGAAGGCTATTGAAGAAATAAGACTTTCCCTGAGATGGAATCATCTTTTCCTTTTTGAAAAACCCTATCAAGAAGGATCGTCACACCTTGCCTAGTGTTAAGGGTGTGACGATTCCAAATCGTCGCATGCTGGACCACAGTGGCATGCGACATCGTCACAGGTTTCTCATTGTTGAGGGTGCGACGATGTTTAAACAAAGAAAAAAGAAGAAATTTTTCAAGGTTCTAGAATGGAATCTTCGAAAGGATGAGGTGGCCTCCAATCAGTTTGGATCTCACTCGCTTCTCTGATATAGTGGGATCATCCTAATCCCTTCATCCATCCCTCTTCACTCTATATAAGGACAAATCTCTCATGGGAAAAGTTAGGCTGACTTATGTATGAAGAATTATGTTGAAGATCGTGCTTGTGATAGGTTTGCTTTAGCTTTCCAAGTGAGGTTGTGTATACTCTTCATCAAAATCGTTGGAGCAAAGGTATGTGTGTGTTGAGGCAAAGGGCAATCAAAAGGGACCTTGCAACATCAAGGCACATGTTGTATTCTCCACTTTCATCAATATAATACAATAATACATTTCTTTCCTATAAAAGTGTCTCCATTTTTATTGCATAACTCCTTGATCTTATGCATGTTAGGATATTTAGACACTTAGGAATTAGTTAAGATCTACTTGGTCTAATATGTCGTTAGGTAAAAGTGTGTTTCTTTAGTATGCATTAGTATGCATTTGTAGTTAGGAAATCCGACGGTCACGATATGTTCCCGACATAG
>ML782112.1:1281001-1302226 GCA_009831015.1 Picea engelmannii | reverse complement strand
GCCGCGTTGGCTGGGGCCGTGGATGTTTCCCCGTAGGGGTTTTACCACGTGAAAACATTGGTGTGTTGATCTTTGATCTGGTTATGTGAGTGGTTACTGAAGGTGTTCGTCCTCTGTTGGAATACCTGTGTTGTCGAACAATGCATAGGTTTCATTGGAATATATATATCGTTGCTCTCTCTTTGTTGTCTTGTGTTTCTCAATAGGTTCAACATCCCACAAACCTTGAGATGGAGAAAGGACAACATTAACAAGGATAAAACAACGTTTAAACGATATGTCGTTTATCCCTCATTGAACTAGTATACATTATAATGGAAATCTACGGAGAAGTTTGTATTATGTCATGTTTTGTTCTAATTTCTTGTTGAAGTTAGGGAGATTAGTTCATGTCAACACTTACCGATTTGTCTAGTAACAAAATTTGTGACCATACTGGGGAACGCCCTCTTTTGGTCTTTTTTTTTTTTTTTTTCTTTTGGCTTGCCTGCTTTTGTTGATTTTTTATTCTCTGAGTCACTGGGTGATCCAAGTTGACTCTCAGATCCTAAAAGTTCACTGAAAAACCCTGTCATATTTTTATTTTTTCTCAAGTTTCAGTCTTCATCACACCCTACTGTGAGAAGCAGTGCAACGTCGTCACACTGTGTCCTTCTTCTGCCTGCGACGATACCTAAATGTCGCACTGTGTCACACTGTGACCTGCGATGATTCTGAGAATTTTTTTAGTGACTGTCTTTCTCTTTACCCAGATTCTTTATCATTGCCTGCGTTGAAGTTTTTTCTCTGTTGAATTATTGTTCACAGCCCGGTTTGCAATTTTTAGTTGATCTTAATAAATTTTCAAGTTTTGAAAATCTTTCTCATTGGCTTCAAGATCTATCTTTCGCTTGTTGTTGCAAGGGTATAATCTATGGGTTTCATCCTTGGGTGCTTGTCAGCCAAGTTATTAATGATCTTTTCTGAGTTTTTGATTGTTGTTGATTAGAAAACAATTTTTGATTTCATTAAATAAACAAACAAGTTTTCTTGCTTTTGCATTTTTGATTGTATTGTTAGTTGAGTTTGGGGAATTGCGTTGTGAATGCATTCATTTTCTTGAAAATATTTTTCTTTTTCCTTGATTTAGATCTATGTTTTTATTAAAAAGAAAAATAATTGAAAATTATCTTTCTATGTGTAGTGTTTACAAGAAACTTTTTGCATTCTAGATTTTGTTTAAAAGAGAAAATTGCAAAATTTTATTGCTTTGATTGTTTGATATCAAGATTGTTCAAATTTTAAAGGAATTGTTATCTTGCAACTTGTTGTATTTTGGCAAAAAGAAAACCTTCTCTCTTATGTAATTAGAGTTCATCGAAAAAAAAGAATTGCATCTCATCTCTCTTTGGATATTTTTGAGTCAAGGTCAAGCACTTCATCAGTTTCATCTCCACTTCCTTTCTTAGTAAAACAACAACCATTAAAATTAAGTGTAATTTTAAAATTTATCTAGTAACTTTTATTTTCTATAACTCTTGTACACTAACATTAGCTAGGGCATAGAGATTTGTAATAGGTTGTGAGGAATACTCTCCAAAGCATAAAAAAAAACAATAGCATCTCGTGAATAGGGAGAGTTAAATCCACTTGCTACATTTTGTCTTGGGAAGCCCTTCTAACACAAGGGTTAGTCATGAGGTCGCATTAAGGCCAACATAGTTACTAACCCTGCTTTGTTCGGCCTAGTGTAGTGAATACGCGTATTATTGGGGGTCACTTGAGAAGAAAACTCTATGCGGGACTTCTTGTTGTAGCAAGATTTGACTCACCCTATGAAAACTTGCACATAAGGCATTTTTCCCATTTCCCTATGCAAACTTGAAGTCCCTTTTTGCAAATCCCAGAGCTAAAAACATTATTTTTCCACATATATGCGCCCTACCTATAGTACAACATGCGTATATGCAGGTTGCACCACTACAACTTGCGTACATCGGGATTTGTGCCCAAAATTAAAAAATGGTGTCGGGTTTCCATGTCATGTCACGAGATCCATGATCCTTGACCTTCCATATACTAGAAACATTCCGAATTGAGCCTTCAGTTCCACTTGAAGGCTACAAATGGGCCAAATCCGAGCTATGGAAAAGAGGAGAATAATTCAACTTTGAGACCAAAGTTACTTTGGAGAAATTATTCACTTCATATTGAGTCTGCATCCCTTTGTCCTTTTAAGTTTGAACACATTGTTCAACCCCCAAGCTCTTCCCTACAGGATTGAGAACCTCATTGTCTCTCTTATATGAGCTTGCATTTGGTGGAGGATTGAAGTGGTGGAGGCCCAGTTGGAAGGGACTTAGTTTCTCAGTTTCGAACCGTGCTGACACAGAAGTTTGTAATTCATTCACTTCTGCTGGTTATATTTTAATAGAAATACTCTTTTCTCGTCCAATTAATATATTGCAAATATTTGAATTATTATTCCATGGGCGTATTTGTTATGAATGTTGATGGATTATGCTATTGAATGTGATAACATTATATATTATCTCCATATGCTTTCATTTCTTGGTTGTTGAGGACAAGTTGCAGGCGTATTGCTTTGAGTCAAGTGCTCAACGGTGGACTTCATCTAATGTCTTGATGAGGTAAGCCTTTTATCTTGTCTTGCTAGCATATTTGTTTATATAGCATACCTAAGATTAGAGTTGATTTCTGTAGTCATTTCCATCTGTTGTAGTTTACCCCTAGCCATAGAAATATTTTCCTTGTAACAGAATTGACGACCATACTGGGGATAAAATCTTCTTTTTCGGGCTTTGGAGTGTTTTTATCATTAGGTTGCTATTGTTTATATTGATTTTCTTGTCGTATGACTACTTGACAACCTCTTTTAATTCCGAGTCTGAGTTTCTTAGCCTTCTCCTTAGCCTGGCTGTGTTTTGACACATATACGTGGGTTTTTGCTGGACAATCACGTACATACGCATGCTGTCCTTATGCAAGAAGCGTATATACATGATTTCCCCCAGAACAAGCACGTACATCACCCTTTGTTACTTGGTTGCCGGGTTTGATGGTTGATGGGTAGGTTTTGATGATTGTTGAGTCTTCTTGGGTATCTGTTATGACTATTAAGTATCTGTGGAATGACTGGAAACCTTTCTTTGGTTGAATTTTTGGGCGGTGCCTTTCTCATCATCCTTTTCATTTGTTTGTCCTTGCATCTTGGACTGGGTGTTTGCTTCTTGATATCATACTTGGTTTGTCTCTGTTTACATACAATAGAGTTTTTATATCAATCTGTTGTTCAGTCCTTGCATTTTCATTCTTCTATATTGAAAATACAAAAATATTAGGCATTTTACATTGTTGGCATTTGATCTTTTGAGTCTTTATCATTGATCTTAGTACATGTAAAGAAAGATTGCATTTTATTTGGAATTGCAGAAATGAATTGAGAATTGCATTTTGAAAAGCATATCATTTATTAAGAATTGAAGTTAGGACTTTGCATTGTATTCATATTCATTTATTTTACTTGTTGAATCATAACATCACTAGTTTCATGACCACACCTTTTTTGAGTAAGCAAGGCCACTAAAAGTAACGCTATAATTTAAAATTGATTAGTAACGATTTTATTTTTCTAGGGTGCACAAACTAGCTTAGGATTTAGAGCCTTGGAATAGGATTTTGTGAGTAAACTTCTCCAAGGCTATTAAATCAACATATGTGTCTAACTAAGGGAGTGGAGAAATCCATTGTATAATTAGTAATATCAAGAGGCTCTGCTTACACCATAGTTAAGCATGAGGTTGCGTGAGGTTGGTTGAAGGGATATACCCCCGATACCTTCTTAACGTCAGATATATTTATGGGGATCTATTCAATATGGGGATCTTGCTAGTACCCTTACCTCTGTGAGAGGCGGTGCTTTCGAGGTTTTAGGCTTTGTTACCCTGCCCATATGGTGGACCTAACTTACGACTATTTGTCTGTCCATCAGTTCTATCATGGTTGCTTACTTTCTTGACTTAGGTACCACATAGGTTACTTGCAGGGGTTATTTTGGAGGTACCCTGGGTCAGATAAGGGTCAGACAACACACAACCTTTATGGAGGATTACCTCTCCGAGGGGATCTGACCGATTGGTTGTTAAGACCACGAGGGCCCTTATAATTGATTCTGATACCACCGATATTTAGCAGAGGAGTCTTAGGATCCTCTTGGGTGAGACATACCTACTTTAGAGAGGGAGGCCCCTTTCAACCACTTTATTCTGTTTGTGTGCATTTTGGCTGTTTGATTATTTTTGGTGCGTTCTTTGATTATTAGTCCACCTTAGAATTTTATATCGTGCATTGAGTTTTCATTATCATGGATAGTGGAGTTCCTTTGACTCCCTCATTTACCGCTACCTCCCCCATGACATTCACTCATTTCATGGGGCTGAATCCGTTTTTCTTTCATAATGGTATGCAGAATTACGACACTTAGTCAATGCCTTGGGTATGTAATCATTTTCCTCTTGATATGCCAAACATGGCTTCACCTTTTCCATCCTCACCCTTGCCTGCTTATATGAATCCTAGTTTTGGATCTGGGGGCATGATGACTCCACTGTCCATATCTTCATTTGATAGAAGTCACGTCCCTCAACCAACTCTCACCGTGGGGGGTTGGAATCTCCTCTCTTACGGATCCAATCCTAACCATGCTTTTTCAGGAGCCAGTGCTCAAATGGGTGGTTATTCTACTTGTTACACCCCATCCATGTATCCTTTGTCTGCTATGTTAGTTCCCATGAATAGTCTACCCATTGCACATCCCCATACGACCTCTGGTATTTTATATGCAGGGAATCGATTTTATGATACGAGCTACCCTCTTCACAAACATCTGCTACCTAGTTTTACGATACATCCTCACTTGAATAATCCTTATCACGCTTTTGTCTCTTCACAAACATCTTCTTCAGTGATGATGTCTGTACAAAACTCTATGGATCAATTAGGCGGAGGATACTGCCTTTTCGAACAAGGATAAGGTGTAAACCAGGATCCTTCCTGGCCTGCAATGTCTCAAAACCAATCTTTCCCAAAACCTTTGTCTCAAATGCCACAACTCATTGCCACCTCCAGTTCAGTCACTACAATTCATACTGGAATCCCATCACCAACCTTTGCTAGTCATGTTGGGGATTGGTCAATAACCTCTGCATGCCATGTTGAAGACCAACAACCAACTGCTGCAAGTCATGATGGGGGCATCACTCTAGTCACCATGAGTCATACTGAAATCACATCTCCAACCTCTGTGCATCATGTGGGAGATGAACCACCAACCTCTTCCAGTCATGTTGAGAGCATGTCACCAGCAGTTATGAGTGACGTTGGGGGTATTCATACGATTGAGAAGCCTAGATGTGTAAGATGTAAGCCCAAGTTCATTTGTAGGATTTGCAAAGGAGATAACCTTACTCATTTGTGTCCTGCTACTGTTGGGATACCAAAAGCATGGTCCTCACCTAAGGGCCCTCCGGGTTCCGAGTCATCTTTGGTTTCCCTACACTCCGTTTCTCCTTTGATTGACATGACAGTCATGCCGATGCAATCATCACCTGACCTCACTCCTATGTTTTAGGGTGGTGAGTTTCCTGGCCTTGTTGTCATGCATCCTATTCAACCAATGGTTGAAGAAGTGGTCGTACCGATGCAATCTCCGGTTAATCCAACTATTCTTTTGGAGGGTGATGCGTCCTTCAACCATGTCATTAGCATTTATAGTACTGCACCTTCTAAACAAGAGAGAGTTTTACTTTCCCTGAGTTCTCTCCCTCCAAATCTTCAAGAGGTTCCCTTTGAATGGTATGGTCTTGTGGGGTATCAAATTCCTCCTCCCATACCTTTTCAGGTAAGAGACGTTCTCCAATATATCATGGAGAAGGTAACCTTCCCTAACACTTTATCCTCCTTGACTTGGAGAGATTTGGGTTTTCCCAAGCTTGTGTCAGCTATTCGTAAGATGTTGACCTTTCACAAAAATCTTGCACGGGAGCCTTGGACACCCCCAGGACATGCCGCCTAGAACCCCCCCACAACGAGTCTGATTTAAGCTATTTTCTGACTCATCTAAAAAGTGAAAAGATTGTCCAGTGAATTTGTCTCTTTAACACTCGTTAATTGGATTTGAAAGGTCGCGAGTTTGATTCAAGGTCTTTTCCGACTCATTTAAAAAAAGCGAAAAGATTGCCGAGTGAAATTGTCTCTTTCACACTCATAAATTGGATTTGAAAGGACATCTATTTGGTGCAAGTTTATCCCTTTTTCAAACCAAGTAGACTAAGATTACAAAAAAGGACATTTTTTGGCGTTAAGTTGTAATTGCATCTCATGCCCTTGCTTGGAGTATTTAGCCTATTGCCGATTCTCGCTTTTGCGTTACAAGCCTCTCACCTTAGAAATTTGCATCATCAACCAAGCAAAGCCTTGTTTATATCCTTTATAGCTTGAAACCCTATACCTAGGAGGAAACATTCCCTCGAGTTTCCATCTCCCGCATGCACCTCCTTGCATTGAGCATAGGTATGTTCCACTGCTGGAGCTAGTTTTTCTTACTTGCGACACTCGTTTCCTCCTCTGTATCATATCATTCATTTGACTATGAAAAAACAAAAAAAGACAAGTGAAAAGGGAATATTATCTTATATTGGCAACAATCGTGTTGCCTTTGAATATAACAAATTTTTTTTGAGTCCACTTGTCATCAAAATTTGGGTTTAGCATGATCGTAAGAAGCTGAGCTCATTACAGAGAGTTTACTCCCTTGACTAGTTACTCTTCCAGTCCCTATGGAGAGTTTGATTGATGCCTACTGCATCTCAAAGTTTCATCATTGAGTCTATCCTGCCAGAGTCTTCCATATGTCTCATGCTCTTGTTCAAAGTATGTCTATCAACCTATATCGACCACTCCACAAAACTCTTGAATTTGCATGTCTGCCATACCCTTAGTGTGTCTTAGAACCACATGAATTTGTAGTCCTATTACGCACCTTGGTCCTACTTTCCTCATTGGTAGGTAACCTTGAATCCAACAATCAACATTTCGTCATTGGTTGTTGACTGGGTGGTTTCCCTTGTGTTCGATGACAAGACATCTATTTACACATTGGGATTAGTGCAGTGTCTTGGATTCCATTAGCCATATTGGTGGTTTCCTCTCCTTTTTCAATAGTTTTCCTCATTGGTTACTATTAAGAGTGTCTTTTTCGTGTATTGATTGCATATGGCACATGAGAAAGATGCATAGGGTTGTTGGTTTGTGAACGGTCGTTGGTTTGTGAACATGTTCTTCATCCAATTTCCTCCAAATCATCAAGCTCCTGCTTTGTACCTCGTGTTGAATGATGTGAGATGCCTTAATGCTCTCCTTTCGGCGAGTCTCCTTCCATCGAATTCAACTCATCTATTTTGGAGACGATACCTAGAGTCCTATGCATACCTAGAGGCTTACAGTCATTAGTGGCAGGTTCTCTCGCTATTGACAGTTGGGAATACATCAATGTATCCTGATCGATGGATTCTTTAAGTGTTTGAATCTGACACCTCTATTCACACTTGTAAGAATGTACTTGGTGCCTTGATACCTACTTTCATCATCGGTAGGTTGTCTCGCGTTTGTTAATGGTATACCTCAATGAACGATAATCAAACAAAGTCTCATTGTGTTCGACCTCAACTCCTTTATTCACACGATGTAGACTTGCACCTTTGGCGAATTGTGTAGAAGACTTGAAGACTTCAATTTATAGTCGCAACTTTCCTGAGCTGTTGCTACCTTTCATTGGACTGTTACCTATGTGACTTTAGTGATCATGGGAGATCATATTGTACTCCATTGTATACATATATCTTCAGATTGATTTTGAGAGTGGTTTTACTGGGCCTTGTTCATGACTATGACAACCTTTGGCATGTAGCCACCTTTGTATTTCCTATTCATGGACATGGACATCTGGTTGGTATATATTCACATGGATCTGCAGTGTAATTCAAATTGGTAGCCATGTGTGCAAAGTCAGTACAGATTATAATGAGAAACTAGTTCTTCCAGCTGGGTCCCCATTACTCCACTTTTGGGTCTTATAATGTATTTCGGCCATCACAGATACTCCTCTGACCTCACACATTAGGGGGATATCAATATTTGCCTCATCTTATGAAAAATTGCACAAAAGGCCTTTTTCCCATTTCCTATGCAGACTTGAAGTCACTTTTTGAAAATACCAGAGCTAAGAACATTATTTTTCCACATATACACTCCCTACCTATAGTACAACATGCGTATATGCAGGCTGCACCACTACAACCCATGTACATTGAGATTTGTGCCCCCCCCAAAAATGGTGTCGGGTTTCCATGTCACGTCGCGAGATCCATGATCCTTGACCTTCCATATACTGGAAACATTCTGAATCGACCCTTCAGTTCCACTTGAAGTCTACAAATGGGGAAAATCGAAGCTATGGAAAAGAGGAGAAGAATTCAACATTGAGAGCAAAGTAACTCTGGAGAAATTATTCACTTCATATTGAGTTTGCATCCCTTTGTCCTTTTAAGTCTGAACACATTGTTCATCCCCCAAGATATTCCCTACATGATTGAGAACCTCATTGTCTCTCTTATATGAGATTGCCTTTGGTGGAGGATTGAAGTGGTGGATTCCCAGACGGAAGGGACTTAGTTTATCAGTTCCGAACTGTGCCGACACAAAATTTTGTAATTCATTCACTTATGCTGGTTACATTTTAATAGAAATACTCTTTTCTCGTCTAATTAATATCTTGAAAATATTTGAATTGTTATTCCATGGGCATATTTGTTATGAATGTTGATGGATTATGCTATTGAATGTGATAACATTATATATTATCACCATATGCTTGCATTTCTTGGTTATTGAGGACAAGTTGCAAGCGTATTTCTTTGAGTCAAGTGCTCAATGGTGGACTTCATTGAACATTTGGATGAGGTAGGCCTTTTATCTTGTCTTGCTATCATATTTATTTATATATCATACCTGAGATTAGAGTTGATTTCTGCAGTCATTTTCATCTGTTGTGGTTTACCCCTAGCCATAGAGAGATTTTCCTCTAACACTTCTTGCGGAGATTTTGGGCTTAGATACCCTTCCCTTACACGTATATCTGACTGTCGACTGCTTCCCAAGGCATCATTGTCATAATTGGTAACCTTAGTAGCCTACATATTTAGGGTCTTTACATGAGGTGACTGTGGAGTGGAAAGTCATCACGGTACCTGGAATCGATGTTGGCTAAACTCACTCGGGCTCCTTGGAGGGTATACCCATGATTGTTTGTGGGAGCTTGGACCAAGGTGTAAGTCTGTTAAGAAAGTTGTCAACATAACTTTTCCACCCGCTTTATCCCAACCCCTTCTTGTCTTGATCTCGCGACGTTGGATTTCATCACCAACTAGTGATTTCGAAATAAGAAGGTTTGTTTGTATGCTTGATATCTAGATTTTATTAGTGAATGTTATTTGTAGTCTCTAGTTGGCCATATATATTTTTTATTGTTTATTCGGTGTGGCTAACATCATCCCTCACTGTTCACGTAGGATGCAAGGATTGCCTCCGAAAGAACCAAAAGAATATGCCCCCTTGCTTCCTACTTCACCAAAGGGTCCTTCTCCTGAAGGAGCTATCAATAACGATGAATCTTGTAAGATTGGGAGTTCTACTCCATTGGTTGAACCATCAATCCTTGTGAATCTGCTATTGAATGTTCCCCAAGACCATGTTTTTCTTAGAATAAACTCTTCCGGAGACGTTGTTGTTGAAGACTATCCTAGAATACCTTCAGGACCTTTCATAGAGTTCGACATCGATGAACCACCATTTCTTAGTGAAGCATTTAGAACCCCTGTTAAAACTTATGGAATTTTTAATCCTAGTTCAATCCCAATCCGTTCTCTGTGGAGAACTCCCTAGGGACGCTATATTTTTGATAAACTAGGTATGAATCCAAGCCAACCTACATCACCACACGTACCTGTTACTTCTACTGCTTATACAGTGCCTCCAAATCATTTTACTGGAATGAAAAGTAATATTGCTATGGTTTCAGACCCATTGTTGGTTGGTACACATACATTTCTTTCTAGCCAGTTCAGTAGCTCTACTGCAGTCCCACAAGTTGCACCTTTTTCTTCTGGAAGTTCGGTAACAATTCAAGCTCCTATTGGAACACCACTTTCGTTTAGACCAAATCCATCACTTCCACCTAGGAATAATTCTCTTAGTAATTCTATTACTAATCCTACCTAGGGTCCATCTGGAGCACCTAGTCTTTTTGTTCCACCTGGGTATAATGCTCTTAGTGGTTTTGTTCCTAATCCTACCTAGGGGTTATCCAGAGGGCCTAGTCTTCCTCCACCACCTGGAGGATCTAATCTTCCTATACCAAGTAGCTCCAATATTCTTGGAGGAACAAGTCATCCTCTTACTTATGGTTTTCAAATCCCTATTGGAGGATACTCATCTGGGGGTCAACCCCAAGTTGGGGGACACAATCTAGTTTACGAGAAATCTATGCCTGGATTACAAACCCAACCTTGGAAATTTTCTTTTCAAGGAAATCAATAACTTCCTGGGGGAAAGATACTCAAACAAATTATTTTGTACCCTCTTATCCCAGGCAACCTTTTCAAGGCACTGTAAATCCTACCTGGGGTCAAGCTTTCCAATCCCATGCCCCTTTTCAAGGTGGTGTGCCAAATCAACATGCTAATGTTTGCTACTTGTCTCAAAATCCTCCTCAGCCAAATTTGATTGGATCCTCTAACTATTTGCTAATGAAATATGGTCCTACTAGTATACCTATGAGATTACCTCCCTAAAGTTATCAGTTTCCTCAAGTTAACATACTATTTCCAATTCTAGCTACTTTGGATTTACCAGATTTGTCTAGAATTCTGAATGATCCTATCTTACATTGTCCTTTTTGGCCGGTTATACCTACTAAATTACCATCTAACATTCCAAAGTTTGACGATCGGTCGAGAGAAGATCCAAACAATCATGTCATGACTTTTCATCTTTGGTGTTCATCAAACTCCTTGATGGATGACTCCATACAACTACGTCTTTTCCAACACACTCTTACAGGTTCAGCTGCCAAATGGTACATCGAATTGCTGAGAGGTTTCTTCAATGATTTTAACATTTTATCCATTGCTTTCTTGACACATTACCAACTCCTGATACAGTATGAGACATGAAACAAAATTTTAAGTTCATTTAAACAATCTTCTTCTACCCACATCTCATATCATATTCATGAGTGGAGGAGGAGACGACGATTAATAAAAGTTCCTCTTCCTGATCAATTATTGGCTGAGGGTTCACAAATTCACTCATCGGTCCTATAGATCGTGATGTTACCATGGGGGGAATCGTCACCGAAGAACATGTGATCAATTGTGCCCAATATTTGGATCTCGTTTATTCTCAAACAAGCACATTGTATGACTTGATCTATGATGCTCTTCGCCCATCTACAAATCCAGCCCCGACACTTTTGGTAACATCTCATGCTGCTTATGGTGTGATTGGCACCTTTCATACATAGACTCAGAAAAAACAAGTCAATCACTCCAATCCCAAACCTACTACTACCAGTGTACAAAATGCTACTCCTCTTGCTGCTTCTGCCAGTAAAACCTTTGAGGTAAATATGGTCCAGTCTATGACTACCGAGAAATCTCAAAATAAGAAGAAAGGGAAGGGTAAGATTAAAGAGGATAAAAATAATAATCAACACCCAGATAAACCAAAAAATCAACCTATTGATGATAAAGAAAAGAGAAAACCTTGTTATCCTTTCCTTATTTGTGGCAAGGACCATTACATGAAAGATTGCCCGAGACGTGCAAAAGTTACTTGATTCCTCCAAGGAGCTAAGAATCCCCCTATGCCTGCCGTTTTGTCACAACCTTTTCCTTCTCAACAACAGGACCAACTGGTTATTCATGACCAACCTTCTCCCTCTACTGATTCTTATGTGCTTATGTGTACTACTTCCAAGAAAACAACGTTGCTGTCGCTACTCAAACTAAAGATTATTCTTCTTCTAAAGAGAAGGTTGATGCTCAACCTCCTCCATCGACTCTGCCTCCCAATGGTCATCTTCATATTGAATGACCGAATCCTGATACAATCATCCATCCACCTCCTAAGGGCATCGTTCACATGTCGTCATTTAACCCACATGCATGTGCAACTCAAAACTATAATATTGTAGAAGATCTTGCACATGAACCATCTGTGATGTCGGCTCTTGAAGTCCTTCAAAGTTGTCCTACTCAATGGAAGGAACTATTAAAGGATATTGGTGGAATTGATCCTATTGATATGAACTTGATAATCTTTGACTTGGAGGATCACATCCTAAGGCTCCCTCATTAATTAGCTTTTCAAATACAAGTAATTGTGGAAACAAAGGATATTTATCGAACAATTCTTGATGAAGGGGCTTTGACTTGTGTAATGTATGTCACCTGTTGGAAATCCATTGGCTCTCCTTCCCTTACCGAGTCACACAATACATTAAAATATTTTAATGGTACATGGTATAAACCTTATGGTGTTCTTCCTGCATTATCTATTTCACTAGAAGGACAATCAATTATTGTCGAGGTTGAAGTGTTCTATGCACCTCTCGATTACAACCTCTTACTTGGTTGTAGTTGGATTGATGCTATGCGAGAAATTATTTCTAATATTTTCAGTGTGATACGTTTCCCTAACCAAGGTAAAGTTGTTACAGTAGGTCAAATCGCCTTTTTAGTTCTGATTCACACACTAGTTATGTTCCATTCATAGAAAAAACACCTCCTGCTTACAAGAATGTCGGTGTGGGTCTTTTGAAAGATTCATCGTTAATGGGAAATTTACCCATTCCACCACCCGATGTTCCTCCTTGTTGGCATAGGGGCAGACCTAGGGTTCAACGCTTCAACAACGCACCGACAAAACCCTAAATACCGACCCTTTCGGCAACACCTGTGAAGCAGACGAAGTCTCACCCGAGGTAGAGGCGAGGGGGGGGGGGTGTTGTAGGACTCATGTATCTACAACCTAGCTAGAACACAGATATATAATCACAATACTTAATAGAGCACTTAGCCAATAACATTCATTAGTCTTTAACCCTTATTCACATCGCAGGTTAAAACCCTAATTATAGATCAACGCAGTAACAACCAATATCTAATACTTTTATTCCCTTAGAACATAACATGAACCCAGATCTAGCATTCATTCACATTATAAAGAACAAAGAATCAACTAGATCTATCATACATATAGATTAAGAAAATAAGTACATAAACAACAAGAACACCATATCATGAAGCACATCAACATAAGATATACGTGGTTCACCCCAGTGTGGGGTTACTTCCACCAACTCTTCTTCTCTTCTTTATTAGTCTCTTCAATATCCTTAAAAGCACCAAGATACAAAGCCAACTCCACATAGGACAAGAGATCTACGCGCACCTCGCCAGATCCTCCTTTCCCAAGTTAGATCACAACATAAAGCCTTATACAGTCTGTGCACAAAGCACTTATAAAACACTTTCACTTAGCTCTGCAAGCCTTAACACATCTTCTTGCATATAGATAACATTAGCACTAAGCCATAAACCTCTTAGTGCTACTTCTTACATCGCCTAACTAGTTATTTATACATTACAAAAGGGGCCTAAACATGGGAAAACCCATGGGACGATATCCCATACCTATTACATAAACCCTAAAACCCAAAAATCCCGCAAAAAGGGTGAGATCCCGTGATCTCCGCTTCGCTTAGGTGCTCTGTCTTCGATGAGCTTGTCGAAGTCCCAAAAATGGTCAAACATGACCAATGTTTCCACAAAACTTGGTCGAGGGTCAACAGGCCCCCAACACTCACCTGTGACTCGTCTCGAGTCACTCTGATCTGGGCAACATTGCTTCGAAGGCCTCGAGATTGGCTCGAGCTGCCTCGACTTGCTGCATCACCAAAGCCTCCTGCTCGATGAATTCCTGAATGAATTACTCGGTGACATGCCCTTCTAGGTGCTATTCCACTGCTATGACCACCTATTCCAGCTGTGATCCTTGTCCCTCGATTTCTTCAAAGAGGGTGCAGGCTTCATCCTGCACTAGCTGGAGTCGCTGTGTCACCTCCATTACTCTGCTCTGGCTAGCAGTGACCTAGTGCTGAACTGCACCCTGCTCCTGCGATCTCTTCATCTTCTCAACGATCGTAAGCTGCTTCAGTTGTGCTTGCACTATCGACGCCTGCTGCTTCACCTCCTGGAGCTGTGCCTCCAATATCTTTAGCTTCGGGTCTTCTGCAAGGTGCTCATAGGTCTGCGCACTTCGGTTACTTAATTGCTTGCATTCTGAAGCTAACACCTTGATTCTTTCGACTACGCTCCTGGCAGTTTCTTCCCTCTGGTCTCTCACTTCCTCCAGAGTTCTCGAAACTACTTGCAGTTCTAACTCAGCTACTGAATGGCCTCAATGAGTTTCCCCACTTGCCTCTCAACTGTCTCTTCTTCCATCTAAGACAATCTTGGCATAGAGCAAAGTGCTCTAGTGTCTGCTTCTCTAACCCCAATCTGCTCTGCGAGCAACTGTTATTTTTCTTTCTGGATCTGCTCTTTGTCCTCTTCAAACTTTGCTCGGAGCTCATATTTCTCTTGCCGTGCAACCCAATGTTGCTCTAGGTCTTCCTCCTTTGCTTGCTTTAAGGCCTCTATGGCCTGCTCTTTTCCTTCCTGTACTTGATGAAGGTGAGCTTCTATCATATCTGCGTAGTTGGGTGGGATCATCCCCCAACTCTACAACTTTTGATGATGACCGTGCATTAGAAACTACATGGCTTGAATAGAGAGCTTGCTTTATCCCCTTCAGCTCCATCTCAATTTTGTCATACATTGTCTCTTGCTTTGCTTCGTTTCGCTGCAAGATATCCTCCGAAGCATCTGCTACAACTGCGATGATGAGGTCAATATCATCCACTATGAGTACATTCTATTACTGAGGCTTATTGGCTTGTGACTTCTTCTGCGCCGAGGGTTTCTTCAGAGAAAACTTTCGTTTCTTCGATGTCTCGACCTTTGTAAGGGGATCTTTCAGTGGTGTCAGTTCACCCTCTTCTTGTTTGTCTTCTTCCCCTCCCTCTTCTTGGTTTACTTCATCACCTCCTCCTCCTCTAGGTGAGCCAGGCACAATTTCCTCTGATGCACTGTTTATCTCCTGAACTTCTTCCTTATTCTTCTTCTTAGTGCTACTCAGTCCATCACACTCAGTCCCGGTGACCACAAGACTTTCGATGAGGTTGGGGTCAGAGAGTTCTGCATCCCTAATTAGTTCAAGGAATTCTGCAAGCCATTCCTTGGTTATCTCCTCCATATCTTCCTCAGTCAATTTATAGTAAGACTGCAACTCCTCCTTGTTTTCATCCCCATGTGTGGTGATATATATGAAGTGTCGGTCTGCGCAGAACTTCGTGAGTGGCCTGAACTTATGGAGTGTATTTGACGTCATACGGGGGAAGAATTCAATGGCCTAGATGAGTTGTAAGTAGTAAGTGTAGAAGACAACATTCAACTACCACTGCTTCGCCATATCGCTTGAATACCACAAGGTGGTGAACCTCGTGGCTAGTGGTTTGGATGGCTCAACTTCAGGGAATGTCACTCCCTCTAGCATCTCCCAAGAAACAAATACTATGAGTATTAGTAACTGGCTAAAGTGGAACTCGTAGCCTTGGTCCTACGATTCACGACAATCCTTCTCTAACTCATTGACGAGGTAGCTTTCCCAGTTCATCTGCATCCCTTCAACACACTTCCTTGTGAGGTTGACAACAAACCCCGTGACTTGCGTTGGTCTGTTCTTCCTGACAAGCTTACCAACAATCAAATTGAAAGCTAGGTGCACTGCACCATCTTGGATGGAGGCTACCTTGTAGCCTCAGTTCCCCCTCTCCACATCGCCATATGTTTTTTTTATTCACTTCTCCAGGGTGTGATTTGCAGCCTTCCCCAGATAGAACTGGTGAGGGTTTGGTCCCTGCATGCTCAATCCAGTGATCATGAGGATCAACGTCGGATCCACAGTCGCACATATATCCAACCAGAGATAACCTCCATGGTAGGACGACAAGAGGATTTTAATGCACGCGTTAACCTCCTGATGTCTGCCAAAGTGGGGTATCTTCATAATGTTAAGTATGGTGGACCTCACAATCTCCTTGGCCCATGGATGGGGGACTATATTTGGCTTCGTCCCAGTCGTCTTTTTCAAGTAGCGATGCGGTGCGAGCATCGCATAATTCTTTTTGTCGTCGAGGTAAAAGTCGCTGATCTTAAAATAAGGGATCAGTCCTAGCTGTTGTCCTACTACGTGTATCCCCTTCAAGAGGTACGCCGTGATGAGTGTGTACTCAAAATCTCTCGGGATGCTGTCACGACTAACCGCACTAGCCAGAGGCGGGATGTAGTTGGGCAAGATCGACGGGATGAGCTTCACGTTCGCCAAGTTGACGCAGTTCTTGCTTCTCTTCTCCGTCGTGGTTTGGGATGGACCAGATCGACGTCTAGTCGACAAGGATGCTTGCAATCCTCTCGTCGATGAGGCTTGTACTCTTGTGGACATGACCTTCTCAACCATAAGGTCTATTAGGATCTCCTCCATAGACTTCTCTACTGCGTTGCGTTCACCCGACATAACACTCGTGATCAAATATATTAGGTAGGCAAATGGGTGCTCAAGGTAAGCAACGGGTTGCAAGGTCTCAAAAGCACAGTGCAATAACAATCAGTTCTCTTGTTAGCTTGGATAATCACAATTTGCAAAAGTGTCCCCGGTGAGGCATTTGACAGATTAAATAAACAACATCGTAATGGATTCCTCCAACTGATCGAAATTCCTTAATCAATATGGTTCCATCCATTATGGCGCGATCCCAACGGTCCAATGGCGATATTTCCAGAAATAACTACATTTCTAGCTATTCCAGAGCATCGTTCTAACGGTTGGGGTGCCTCCAATGGTCATATAGCTTCGCCAAGTCGAAGTTCTCTTATGCGCCGTTCTCCTATTCCAGCGAGGTTCAAGTTTTGCAAGCCTTCCTTCTGCGAAGTCCTCTCTAGAGATTACTATAATTTTCCTAACTTTGCTTTCTTCTTACTGAGCTTTCTGGCCCTCTTTCCTATGATCCGAGTCTTTGGATTCCTCTTTCCATTCGTATTCTTATCTTCTCTTATCATAGTAACTTCGCATTGTTGATGTTCTCTCAAATTTTTTGCATGCAATATATCTTCTCTTACTACTTCTGGGGTAGGTTCTCTTTTCTCCCACATGGATAGGTTCTTTAAGCCTTCTTGTGTTCTTTCAACTTCAACAGCTAAGTCTCTGGTCCTCAGTTGCTTTGACTTTTCCTCTTGTTCTTGTACTATTCTCTCTATTTTCTTGGCTATGAAGTCCCTTAATTCTTTCTTTTTTTGTTCTGTGTCTTCTTCCTCTGCTTTCCTTCAGATCTGATCTTTCTCAATCAAAGTCTTTCCTAACAAAAGTGCAAAAGGAGCGCTGTTCTCAACAAACTTAATGACCTCAAATTCTTCTTCAAATGATTCTCCATGAGAAATCATAGGTACATGAGTAAGTCTTCCACATAGGGTTATCATCTTTCCTTTAAACAAGCCTATCCCTCCTAATGAAGGAATCATAGTAGGCTTTCACAAAATTTCCCAAGTACTTTCTGGCATAATGTTCACCTGTGTTTCCTCATCCAAGACATAGTCTATGTCAAAGTCTCCTATTCTTGTTTCTATGCACTCCTTCTCTTTTAATATCTCTGGTAAACTGATGTCTCTATGATCATTCAAGGTTTTTTTTAGCTGTAATAACATAGTCTCTGATTCTGTCTGATTCTCTAACATATCCTTAGTTTCTTGACCTTTTTCATGGTTTGCTTGTCGCAAGTTCATCTTCTCAATTTTAGCAATCATTCTAGGGCAATCCAAAACCTCATGATCAATAGCTTTACAACAAAGAAAAATATGACCTCTACTAGGGCATTCCTTAGCAAGATGTCCCGGTCTTCTACAATTATAACAAAGTGTCAATCCTCTCTTTCTCTTAAACGATCCCCAACCTTTCTTGTACTGCACACCAGGATCACAATGATGGACCTGCAATCTGCAAAAATTCTTTCTAAGGTCCTGCATCCACTTCTTAGTCCAAAAATTATTTCTATGCATAGGAATACCATATCTTCCACTATCTCTATCAAATCTATTCATATCAAATCTTCTTTCTTCTAGTTGTGTGCTAGTTTTGAGACTAGGACCAAATCTATCAAACATACCTAGATCCATACTTTCGAAGAAAAAATTTCCACTTATCTTACCTTTACCAGAGGACAAATCTTTAAGATCTTACTTCTTTCTTTAGATCAGGCTTCCTTCTCTTAGCACAGAGATTCACAATTCAAGTAGAATACTATGCACTACAACAACAGATCTACGCACATAGCTTCCTCTTTTTTTCAGTTCCCAACAATCACAGTTTTAGGTCCCAACAATAGAACCATTTGTTGGCACAGGGGCAAACCCAGGGTTCAACGCTTCAACAACGCACCAAAAAAACCCTAACTACTAGCCCTTTCGACAACACCTGCGAAGCATATGAAGTCTCACCTGAGGTAGAGGCAGGGGGGGTTGCAGGACTCAAGTGTCTACAACCTAGCTGGGACACAAATCTGTGATCACAATACTTAACATAACACTTAGCCAATAACATTCATTAGTCTTTAACCCTTATTCACATCGCAGGTTAAAACCCTAATTATAGATCAACACAGTAACAACTAATATCTAATACTTTCATTCCCTTAGGACATAACATTAACCCAGATCTAACATTCATTAACATTATAAATCACTAAGCATCAACTGGATCTATCATACATCTAGATTAATCAAATAAGTACATAAACAACATGAACACCATAGCATAAAGCACATCAACATAGGATATAAGTGATTCACCCCAGTGTGGGGCTACGTCCACCAACTCTTCTTCTCTTCTTTATTAGTCTCTTCAATCGCCTTACAATCACCAAGCCACAAAGCTAACTCCACATAGGACAGGAGATCTGCACGCACCTCGCCAGATCCTCCTTCCCCAAGTTAGATCACAGCACAAAGCCTTGCATAGTCTGTGCACAAAGCACTTACAAAACACTTGCACTTAGCTCTGTAAGCCTTAACACATCTTCTTGCACATAGCTAATATTAGCACTAAGTCACCGACCTCTTAGGTCTACTTCTTACATCGCCTAGCTACTTATTTATACATTACAAAAGGGGCCTAAACATGGGAAAACTCATGGGCCAACATCCCATACTTGTTACATAAACCCTAAAACCCAAAAATCCCTCAAAAATGGTGAGATCCTGCGATATCCGCTTCGTGTGGGCGCTCCATCTTCGATAACTTATCGAAGTCCCAAAAATGGTCAAACACGACCAACGTTTCCACAAAACTTGGTCGAGGGCCAACACTACTCCTCTTGTTGTTTCTATTAACATGATTTCGATAGTGTTGGCGAAATCCCTGAGTCCTACGACCCTTGGATAGTACCTAGCTTGGAAGAATGTCATCGTTATGGTGACCAAATGCCACTAAGTCCGGTTGAGTTGGATTATCACACTATTCAATCAACATGTCCTTCTTCTCACTCTCCCTTTGATATGTCTTTTGATCCATTTCACATGATATTTCAAACTGATGAAACCATCATGGTAGTTATATCTATGGAAGACACACCATGGGATGATGGACATCATCGTTCTATCCTCTTTCTTGAACCTAAGACTATCGAGAGTTACCGACGGATTTCAAATCCATCCGCAGTTATGAATCTCCCTTCCATTTCCGAAGAAACACATGATGTTTTGTATGAAGGGAACTTGGGAAATATTTCACCAACCATCCCTCTGGATATTTCGATCAAGCCTAGAATTGTGGAAAATGTTTACATAGGTGCCTCATGTTCTCCTGATGAGATTCAAACTTATAAGGCCCTTTTCCAGGAATTCCGTGATGTATTTTCTTGGAGTTACGAATAAATGCTTGGAATTGACCCATATATCGTTGTACATGAAATTAAGGCATACCTCGATGCTAAGCCTATTCGCCAAAGACTTCGCCCAATTCATTCAAGAAAATCCATTGCAATCAAACTTGAAGTTGAGAAACTTCCTAAAGATGGTTTTGTCTACCCTGTAGCATTGATTGATTGGGTGTCCAATCTTGTTTCGGTCATGAAGAAACAAGGAAAGATCTATGTGTGTGTGTTGATTATAGGGATATTAATAAGGCTTTCCCTAAAGATAATTATCCAAACCCTTTCGTCGACCAAATCGTCGATGACTGTGCCAGAAGTGAAATCTTCTCTCTGATGGACACATTTTTTAGCT
This sequence comes from Picea engelmannii, assembly GCA_009831015.1. Lineage (NCBI taxonomy): Eukaryota > Viridiplantae > Streptophyta > Pinopsida > Pinales > Pinaceae > Picea > Picea engelmannii. The sequence goes on along the minus strand of ML782112.1, from coordinate 1,281,674 downwards.
ATAATCAGATAAATATTTTACCTGTGGATCAACACACAACCACCTTTATTTTTCCTTGGGGTACCTGTGTATTGTAAACTCCCTTTCGGTCTCAAGAATGATGGTGTAAATTTTCAAAGAGCTATGTCTTATGCCTTTCACGCTATCAAGCATATTGTACAACCATATCTTGATGATTTATTGACGCATTCCATGCATTATCAAGATCACCCGACACACTTATGAGCTATTTTCCTCCAGTGTCGGTATTACTATATATGATTGAATCCGCATAAATGTGTTTTTTGTGTGGACTCTGGATGACTTCTAGGATTTATTATTTCTATGCATGGGATAAGAGTTGATTCATTGAACGTTGAAGCTGTTATCACTCCAAGAAACTCCTTAGGGTTGTAAGCTAAGGATGCTTGGTAACTTAAGAAATCAATAATCAATGTGTGTGGATCAATGGGATAACTGAGGATGGCTAATGAGAAGAGCAACTTATCATGCATTCGAATGAGCCAGTGCTTTTAGAAACCAATAATCATATGCAGTAATTTGGAATGGGGTATGAAGAACACTATTCTAGATAACCAAGTACATTGACATGCAGGGTCATACAAGATAGTAAGAGATCATTCAATTCGAATTCATGAGCCAAATAAGAAGATGACAGTTCTTAATAGCTGAG